>PVJC01031788.1:0-20340 GCA_004026665.1 Murina feae | reverse complement strand
AATCTTAAAAGCTGCAAGAGAAAAGCAGTTAGTTACCTACAAGGGGGCACCCATACGACTGTCAGCTGATTTCTCAACAGAAACTTTGCAGGCCAGAAGGGAGTGGCAAGAAATATTCAAAGTGATGAATAGCAAGAACCTACAGCCAAAATTACTTTACCCAGCAAAGCTATCGTTCAGAATTGAGGGTTGGATAAAGTCCTTCACAGACAAGAAAAAGCTAAAAGAGTTCATCACCACCCAACCAGTATTATATGAAATGCTGAAAGTTGAGAATGAGGAAGAAGAAAAAGGAAAGTAAAAATTATGAACAACAAATATATATCAACGAGTGAATCTAAGAATCAAGTGAATAAAAAATCTGATGAACAGAATAAATTGGTGAATAGAATAGAATCAGAGGCATAGAAAGGGAGTGGACTGACAATTTTCGGAGGTTAAGGGTGTTGGGGATGCGTGAAGAGACTGGACAATAATTGTACACCTATGGATGAGGACAATGGGGGGGGACAAGGTCAGAGGTTGGGGTGGGAATTGGGAGGAGGGGAGCTATGGGGGAAAAAAGAGGAACAACTGTAATAATCTGAACAATAAAGATAAATTAAAAAAAAAAAGAAAACAATCTGTCACTGCATTTTAAATGCTATAAATATGTTTAAACTCTTTTATCCAAAATTAACTGTCCTAAGAAGTAAAATTCCCCCACAAAAAGTCACCAGGTATTCACTAGTTTTATTCATGATAATAAAAACTGAAAACAGCCTCATCTTTACATTGGATTGATTAAACCAATTATGGTCAACCATTTTAATATAATGTTATTTAATGATTCAAAAGAATAATTATTAAAAATGGAAGGGTGAAAATTATTGTGTGTTAAGTGAAAAATAAGAACAAAATGTTAGCTATGCTAACACTAATGTACATGAATTTGAATATTGCTTAAAAGGCAATTTTTTAAATATATATTTTTTATTTTTTACAGAAAGGAAGGGAAAGGAATAGAGAGTTAGAAACATCGATGAGAGAGTAATATCGATCCGCAGCCTTCTGTACACCCCCTACTAAGAATGTGCCTGCAACCAACGTGCATGCCCTTGACCGGAATCGAACCTGGGACCCTTCAGTCTGCAGGCTGGCACTCTATCCACTGAGCCAAACCAGCTAGGGCAAGGCAATTTTTTTTAAATAAAATGATCAAGAATATTACATTTGGTTTGATGTACTCTAATTATTGTTGACTTTATGTTGTCTATGCAATAAATAAAATTTTTCTCACTAAAATACAGCAGGCATATAGTAAGTAAAATCAAATGATGCTAGCTAGCATGGTTTAACAACATCAGTTAAAAATATAAATATTATAGTGAAGATGAATTTTTTAGGTAGATGAACCTCCAAATGGTCTCTGTGGCTTCTTCTATGTGGATTAAATCTCAAAGCCAGAGTATTTTCTTTAAGGGTGGGAACTCTTTTTTTTTTTTAAATCTTTATTGTTGAAAATATTACTGAGGTCCCCTTATTCTCCCCATCAACCCCCTCTCCATCAACCCTTAGACATAACAACTACTGACTATGTCTAAGGGTTACGCACATACGCATACAAGTTCTATGATTAATCCCTTCCCATCACCCCCCACCACCACCACTGCCCAAGGGCACTCTTGATTGTGTTTACTAATGTTATCTGCAGTGCCTTGCTCAGGGACTAGCAAGCATTAGAAGTTTAATAAATAAACAGCAATTGAATGAATTACACAATTCATGGTGGATAAAATCATGCATAATGTATCTGATGATGTGAAGGGAAAAAGTTAACAGCCAGATAATTTAACTTTTAAAAATTCTGTCTTAAATATGTACTTTTTTTTAAAAAAAAATTCTGTTTTGTCCTACATTTTTCAGGTACATAACTGGCTTCATTTTACTTTTCACTTTATATAAGGGAAGTAAGAATAAAAAATTGGGGGACATTTTATTTGCTAAATGAGAATACTTTAAATTTTCAGAAAATTCAATATTGAGAATTAGTCCACCAGATATTTTCCTATTCAAATGACCTAATAATAAAATACTTATAATAAAAGTATTAATGAAACCATTCTAACCAATTGTTAACTTACAACATAGCATGCTCTTTAGTTTCCTAGGGCTGCTGTAAAAGAAATAAATTGGGTGGCTTAGAACAATAGAAGGTATTCTCTCAGTTCTGAAAGCAAGTCCTACATTAAAGTGTTGGCAGGTCCATGCTTCCTTTGGAGGTGTTGTAGGCAGTTAGATAGACCCAAGTAGATCAAGGACAATGTGTCAGGTACAGAAGGTCACAGAGTGGAAAGCCCCAGGGGCCTAGCAATGGACAATCAATTGTAGGCTGGGGCCACACCCCCAGGGGGACTTTTCCTTCCTTAGCATATCACTGGTCAAGTGATTTGGACCCCCTGACCTTTCCATCCTAGAGATAACATTTATGCCTCTGTATTTCAGCTCCAGGTCCAGATAAGTAATAAAACCAGCCATGGCTGATGTCAGGACCAGCTGCATTGAATGACTCCTTGCCCTGCAGGCCAATCAATCAGCGGAGACCATAACCCTGAATGGACACACCTGAAAAGCTGCTGAATATTCTATTAATTTGTAATTGGGCATTTTCCTGCCAAATCACGTCCTAACGGGAAGAAAGAAATCCAATAATGGTCTGACTTTGCAAAGTCTATCTGAGTTGTCTTGCACATTTTCGTTGTTGAAATGCCAGGCCCTCCATATTTGATGGAATCTGTCTCTACTCATCGTTTTTGGAAAACACTCGTCTCCCTCGCTTTGGTATAAAAAGTGATATGACGAGTTTACTCGTTTCCCTCAAAAAATGTTAAGATCTTCCTCTGGGACCTCCCCTAAAATCTCCACCCTTAAAACCCCTAGGATGGAGGACCCATTGTGCTCTTCCTCCCAAGCCTTTTCCGTTCCTTTCCTCCTCCCCCTCCTTGCCCTCCCTGCCCCAGGCACATTAGCTTCCTCACTCCCAAGCTCCAAGAGTCAGTCCTTCCTTTACCTCCATAACTCATTTCCTAAGCCCATTTCTTCTAGGAACTACTTCTTCTACTTCTGTAATTTACCAAATAAATATTCTCTTAAGTTTGGGTCTTGGCTCTGAATTCTCTCTTAGCCAGATCCCAAGTACCAAGGTTTAGTTTGACTCCACCGGTCAGACACCTGGTGCCATTCCCGCTGCCTACAACAGAGGCTCTAGAAAAGAATGCTTCTTTGTTTCTTCCTAGTATCTGATGTGGGCTGACAACCCTTGCATCCCTTGGCTTGTGGGTGCATCACTCCAATCTCTGCCTCTAGTGTTGCATGGTATTCTCCCTGACCACCTCTTCTATAGGTGGGTGTCTCAGTGTCCAAAATTCCCTCTCCTTACAAGTATACCAGCCATTGATTTAGGCCCAACCTAATCCAGTAACAACTCATCTCAACTTGGTTATAGCTGCAAAGACCCTATTTCAAAACAATGTCACATTCACAGATGAGAGGGTTAAAACTGGAGCATATTGTTTAGGGAACACAATTCAACCCATAACACATGCAGTTATCACACTGAAATCATTTTAGGATGGGATCAAGATTTCAATGTAGCCCGCCCTAACCAGTTTGGCTCAGTAGATAGAGCATCGGCCTGCGGACTCAAGGGCCCCAAGGTTCGATTCCGGTCAAGAACATGTACCTTGGTTGCAGGCACATCCCTAGTGCAGAGTGTGCAGGAGACAGCTGATCAATGTTTCTCTTTTGTTGATGTTTCTAACTCTCTATCCCTCTCCCTTCCTCTCTGTAAAAAATCAATAAAATATATTTTTTTAAAAAGAGATTTCAATGTAATATTATCAGAAAGGATGAACAAAAATTAAAATAAGAATGCTGAGCAAGGCCCTAACTGGTTTGGCTCAGTGGATAGAGCGTCAGCCTTCAGACTGAAAGGTCCCAGGTTCGTTTCCGGTCAAGGGCACATACCTTGGTTGTGGGCACATCCCCAGTAGGGGGTGTGCAGGAGGCAGCTGATCGATGTTTCTCTCTCATCGATGTTTCTAACTCTCTATCCCACTCCTTTCCTCTCTGTAAAAAAATCAATAAAATATATATTTTTTTAAAAATATATATATACTGAGCAGGGAAGAAGTCATCATTTTCTTAAAAGGCCACCAAGGCACTGGTAATCACTCAAGTGAAATTAAGTTTTCAGGAAAGACATTGGAGCATAAGAGCATTAAGCAAACACTACCCTCGTTAGGTTAACCACCAGTTGAGAATCTATTTAATGTTCCAATTGGGGAGCTATTTGCATCAATGTTCCATGTTACAACATAATACTTTGCTTTATATTTCCTTAAAATTGAGATTGTTACTTAGTTTAACATTTTTATGGTAACATGAATTTCTTTCTTTGCCAAACACACTAAGGTACTAAAATATTATGAGCCCAGTGATTTTATATGATTGAACCAAGTAAAACTACCTAGGCTAATTGCAGACATGGTATTATTTTACATTATAATTTAGCAATGGTTGTTATGCTAAATCCTTTAACGTTAAGTCTTCACAAATATATGAGAAAAAGACAAGAACATTCTCAGAATTGAGTAAGAGCAGTATTACTAATAATAAAGATATAAAATTAAGGAATAATAGTAACCTCATGCTGTTTTATAGGCCAATAATCTAGTTCCCAGCTCTATTTCAAGACCATTCTTTCGGAAAAGGTGAATTTAAAGCAGGAATAATAGCAATCTCACCCATTCCATGTTTGATTATTTCTTTCGTAGTTAGGTTTTCAATATACAAGAAACTGACTGAATCCTTTCTTTTAATCCTACTTTAAAGTGAACTGTAAACTCCCATCTCTTAGAAAATTAGAATTGCTCTAATTCAAATATATAATGAGATTTAGACATCAACATTCAAAAAGAATTCTCACAAATGGAATGCAGCACTTGGGCTTGGTCCAGGTGGAGGAGACAGCAAGGAACCCTGTGCCTTGAAGAAAAAGACGTTTGTAGAGTTTGTGTGATGCAGGCCAGTCCTCTGTGTTTCTAATCAAACCTTCAATGAAAAGATTGCCCAGGGTGCTTTCCTCTGCTGAAGAAACGTGAAGGTGAGAGAGGCGCTCTCTGTGCCAGGGCTGGCGAGGGACAAGGACAGAAGCTGCACGTGGCATACTGCATCTGTCTCTGGATTATGTAGACAAACAGCACAGCCTTCCGCTGATCATTAAAGCCAGACATCTGGGCTTTGTCACTGACTCCTTGCCCACTCCTCTCCACATTCAATGAATTATTACCAAGTCGTAGAGATCCCTCAGATCATTCCATGTTCCTCTCCTCACTGCTACTGCAGTAGTTCCAGCCATCATCGCCCCTGCCTGGACTGGAGCAGCCGCCTCCTAAGAGCCACCTTTCCTTCAGTCCTGTTCCCTGGACCTCATATTTCTTTTTCTTTTTTTCCCTTAAATGCTTTATTGTTGAAAGTATTACATATATCTCCTTTTTCCCCCATTGTCCTCTCCCAGCCTGCCCCCCTCCCGCCTCCGATGGCCTGCGGCCATTGGTGATGCTTATATGCACACAAATTCTTTGGTTGATCTCTTACCCACAACTACTCCACACCCACAGGCCTTCCCATCTGATGGTCTGTTAGGTGATTCTGTCTCTGGATCAGTTTATAATGTTCATTATATTCCACAAAGAGTGAGACCATGTGATATTTATCTTTCTGACTGGCTTATTTCGCTTAGCATACTGCTCTTGAGGTCCATCCACGCTGTTGTAAATGGTAAGTTATTTCTTTTTTACAACAGTGTAGTATTCCATTGCGTAGATGTACCAGTTTTTCATCCACTCATCTGCTGATGGGCACTTAGGCTGTTTCCAAGTCTTAGCTATTGTAAATTGTGCTGCTATGAACATATGTTCTTTCTGATTGGTGTTTCTGATATATCTTGGGATATATTCCTAGAAATGGGATTACTGGGTTAAATGGCAGTTCCATTTTTAATTTTTTGAGGAAGCTCCATTCTGTTCTCCACAGTGGCTGCACCAGTCTGCATTCCCATCAGCAGTGCACAAGGATTCCCTTTTCTCTGCATCCTTGCCAGCACTTATCCTTGGTTGATTTGCTGATGATAGCCATTCTGACTGGTGTGAGGTGGTACCTCATTGTCATTTTGATTTGCATCTCTTGGATGATTAGTGACTTTGAGCATTTTTGCATATGCCTCTTGGCCTTCTTCTGTATGTCCACTTTTGAAAGATGTCTATTTTAGGTACTTTGCTCGTTTTTTACTAGAATGATTATCTTCCTTTTGTTGTTGTATGAGTTCCCTATAAATTTTGGAGATTCAACCCTTATCAGATGACAGATTGGCCAACATGTTCTCCCACCCACTGGCTCTCTTGTTATTTTGTAGGTTTCTTTTGCTGTGCAGACACTTTTTGCTTTGACATATTCCCATTGTTTAGGTTCTCCTTATTTTCCATTGTCCTAGGAGATGTGTCGGTAAACATATGTTATGAGCTATATCTGATATATTGCTACCTATGGATTCTTCTAAGATTTTTATGGTTTCCCATCTTACGTTTAAGTCCTTTATCCATTTTGAGCTTATTTTTGTGTATGGTGTAAGTTAATGGTATAGTTTCACTTTTTTGCATGTATCTGTCCTGGACGACTTCATTTTTCAAAGTGAGGCCAGAGTGATAGCTTAAAAATAAAGATTGATTGTATTCTCTCAAAACACTTCAGAGCTTTAGCTCATCCTTAGGATAAACTAGTAATTTTTTAAAATATATTTTTATTGATTCAGAGAGGAAAGGAGAAGGAGAGAGAGACGGAAACATCAACGATGAGAGAGAATCATTGATAGGTTGCCTCCTGCACACTCCACACTGGGGATTGAGCCCAGCCATGTGTCCTGCCTGGGAATTGAACCATGACCTCCTGGACAATGCTCAATCACTGAGCCACACCGGCAGGCTAAACTAGTAATTTTTAATCAATCTTACTTGCAATTGAGACAGGTCTAGCAGGGTATCCCTCTGGCAAAATGTCCTGTCAAGGGCAGCCAGCAGTTGGGTGTTTTGCTCCCTGGAGCCCCTGTCTGCAGTGGGAGTTCTGAAGGAGAGCTCCACCTTCCTCCTCCCCGTGTCCCTGTCCCACTGTCCTAGCCATTCCCCATCCTGCACCGCCATCCGAGAGCCTTGTAGCCAAGGCCTGGGAACTGCACGAAAGTCTCCTGTGAGGGTGCTCGCACAGTAGAGGATATGCTTGCTTCTTGCAGTACAAAGAAAAAAGAGGGGAGAATACATTCCCCCACCCATGTCCCAAATGTCTAGTGTCCACCTAGGGAATGGTGTAAAGATTGCAGGCTGCCCAGCTTCTGTTCCAGCCCCTCTACAGACCCTGAAGGGGTCACCCTAACTTAACCTCTGGCACAGCCCCCTTTTAACTTAGGTGAGGGCCTTCAGCAATCTACATACACATGCACAGTTTCCTGGGCTCTATAATTAAGAATAATCAATCTATTGTTTGACTTTCAGGTTTAAAAACTGTCAAGTAAAATTTCAGAAACTTATTGTGTATAAAATTAAGGCCTGCTCGCATAGAAGTAAATTATACACATATAATAGACATCTATTACATTGATCCCTATCCAGTGTGCAACCCGTGAGATTCCCCAGATCTTTTCCAATTATCCCAAATTAATTATATCAAATGACTCATCACAATCCCTTTTTATTGCTTAAGATATGGGCCCAGGAAAGTATCAGGCTAGTCCTCCTCCAGTGGCAAAATGCCTAGATATAAAACTTGGGAGCTCTTTACAGCCACGTGGAAATAGCTGGTGTACTAGGGAGAGATGACAGAAGGGAGCCGACCCAGAAAGCAGAGCAAAAGCAAGGATGGCAAGAAACTTCTGGCACAATTTAAGGACCTGGATCTTGTTACTTCTAAAGTCTCTACTGTTTCTATCCTCTTCCTGCTGTTGGTTGGTTCATTCTTCCTTGGATTCAATGCACTATCCTCCTAGTCTTCAATTAATTCTCTCCTTCATTGAACATATTGTCTCACATAAAACTGTAACTGTATAGGAAGTCTAACAACTTATATTCTCCTTACATTATTGAGAACTTTTTATATCTGGGATCAGCTGTCAAGAAGGGCATTGCTTTCATGTCCGGTGCACCAACTTATCTACACCACCCTCGAAACTTCATTAATGATTCTGAGGAGCTGGTTCAGGCACTGGCTACTTCCAACCGCTCAGGCAGCATGCCAGGGAGGGAAGCCAAGAGCTCAAAGAACACCTAGCTCCAATTCTGTGGCCAACTGTTCAGAAAGGTGGACGTGGGCATTCTCTGACCACGCATGTGACTCCCTTCCCTGCTTGTACAAAAGGAAACTAGCAGCGGTGTCCAAGAAACAGATCTGGGTGAACAGCGATGAGCATGTTGCTTTCCTTCAGTTCCCTTAGATGGAGCCAAGCTACAAACAAACGAGATGCTGAAGTATTTTTGATCTGTTTATAAAGACAGAGCATGTTCTTTTGCAAAATGGTGCATTTAATACAAAATCTTTAGTAGTAATGGGATTCATTTCTCATGCTAAATAATTATAACAAGCTCAATGTCATGTTAATCATTTTAGTCATTAATGATAGTTTCATTTGATGGCAACAAATTTCCTGGAGTTATAAGTTATGCTTCTTGGTTTTTGACAAGAAGGGCAAAGCAATGTTTTCTATTGTGTTCATGTTTGCTAACTGTTGATGGTTGGCTAGTTATCCTAGAAAACATAAAGCACAGTTATAATCAGGTGATCCCTCAGAAACATCTGAGACAATTCTGAGCTTGAGCAAGTTTTCCTGTTCCTCCAAGTACTCAGGCCTACCATGCGGACCAACTTCCCTGAACACCTGCTGCCCCGTCACTCCTTCCATCCTATTTCACAATTACTCTGATGAGCATTTTTTCTTTCTATATTCTTAAAATTTACATTATTACCTTTTATATTTTTCCCACAAAAAAAATGGATCCTATATAAAGTCATGTGCCCTCCTTCATACGAAACATTATACATTTTGTTACGACAATATTTTGTCTTTTGACTACGGTACTTTAATTATATTCTATTATGGTGGTCATCTTTGTATCTAAATCTTTGTTCAAGTATTCAAGTTGTATATCAGCATTATGCTACACTTATTTAAAAATGTTTGTTGAATTTATTGGGGTGACAGTAAAATGACATAGGTTTTGGGTGTACAATTCTATAAAACATTGTCTGCACTAGTATATTGTATTGTGTGTTCACCACCTCAAATCAAGTCTCCTTCCATCACCATTTATCCCCCACTCCCTTTACCATTTGGTAATCAACATACTGTTGTCAGGGTCTAATCTATGAATTTTGTTTGTTTGTTTTTGCTTAAGCAGGTAGAAACTCTCTGCTTTTTATATTTGGCTCTTCATATCTGAATTAAAACATTTTCACTGTATAGTAAAGCAATACCTATGCAATTTCTTGTGAAAGTATAGTGATTTTTAACTCTGCTCACCTAAGAATATTACACTGATTTGTGATTTCCAAGAGCTACACTGACTGACTATATTTAGACAGTAGCCAAAATTAATCAGTTTCTTACCAGTTCTCTGAATTCACATAAGTTTGTAACAATGAACAAAATCTTTAGTCATTAGCATCTACCCTTTTTTAGTTTGCCATTCTACATAATATCAAAGTTGTGATTGGTTTCTCAATGTTGTGAGATTGATGCTGCCAACAACATAATTATAGATAGGCATGTGAAAGAGAAGAGACATGTTTTGAAAAAATAAAACGAGAGGATGAGTATTCAGAGTTCATGGGACAACAGTTACTTGCCAAACTCTCCAGGGAAGAGGTTGAGGACAGATGGCATCCCTATAATCTTTGGATTCTCTTTATAGGATGCTGTGCCGGG
Organism: Murina feae; assembly: GCA_004026665.1. NCBI lineage: Eukaryota > Metazoa > Chordata > Mammalia > Chiroptera > Vespertilionidae > Murina > Murina feae. Next base: position 10,334 of record PVJC01031788.1, on the reverse strand, counting down.
GGACAGCACTAGATCCTTTTCCTCATTTGAAGTTACTTGTGGCACCAGTTGTTCGATCAAAAAGTGAGGAGTTCTGAACTGGTTATTACTAATATTTTAGTAGTCTTAAAATGCAAATGAAAATGGCACATTTGATGTAACCGCAATAACACACATACTACAGATTTTTCCTTTAACGATGAACAGTAACTGGGACTAAGGAGCAACTTAAAAGCTGTTGTGATGATCTAGTAAGAAGTCAAGAGAACCTGGGCTGATGTGGTGGCTAAAAATAACATGGAAAACGCGTGGGTAAGCGTGATAATGTAAAAGGAAAACCAATAGGACATAAAATAAATGAATATAACTGCTAAGGTAAATATGATTACCAGGTGTCGCACCTTCATTCTTGAGAAATGGATGATATAAAAGAGTTGAGAGGAAAATATCTGTTTGTGTTATTGTTTTTGCTGTCATTATCTTTATTTATGAAGATAGGCAGGAAACAAAGAGAAGAGGTAAAGCATAAAGAAGAGAATCTAAAAAATCTATCCCATTAACCATAGGAAGGCTAGGAAAACGCAGCCCACCATCTGACTCAACAAGCGGCTGGTCATTTGATGGGGGCTCTGGAAAGAAGAATTTTTTAAAAAGGTAATAATTACTTGAGATAAATCAAAGTCTCAGCCTTTCACAAATGAAAATTCTAAATGATTACTGTATCTGTGGCAATAAAAAACCTCCAGCAAAAAAATTAAAAGCAAGACTGATCCAGCTTGAAATCCCTAGACTCAAGGGGAAACAAATGCAAAATTGTTCCATAGGGTCCAAAGGATTCCAAGGGAGAAATTCATCGACAGTAAGGAGATACATAAGGAAATAAAACACTGTAGAGACAGCAGCTTAAACAACAAAACTGGCATCCAAAAATTCGAGTTACAAGACAGTCTGAAAAATATCAAATAATAAGTAGCTTAAAACAATGAAAGAGACAAAAGAAATAGAAACAAAATTGAAGGAAACACACACCATGAAAAAGAGATACACATTTGGAAAAGAACCATAAAAATATTTTTTTAAATATATGCACTGAAATATAGTAATTAAATATGATGCTATTTGTCTTCCTAAAATTTGGGAACATGAGAATTTTATTTGTCCAGATTTTAATTGAGGCATGCAGGAAAGTTTGAATACATTTTTTTCCTCCCTAAAAATTTCCCTGTAGCATTATAGTATAAAGAATCCACTGATTTTGTAACTACATTCAAAATAATTATCACATTTAAGAAAAACACTACCATTATAATTTCTAAAATCCAAAGAACTTTCTAAGTGCTAAAGTTGTAAGAATTGAAAAATGTCTCAAATAAATTTGGTGGTGTGGCTCAATTACATATTGTGCTTTCATGCTGTATGTTTTCACTTTAAGGACAAACTTGAGAGAGAGAGAGACAGAGAGAGAGAGAGAGAGAGAGAGAGAGAGAGAGAGAGAGACAGAGAGACAGAGAGAGAGAGCGCGCATAAATGAGATCCATAGAGTCTTATTTCTTTGTCTTGGGATCATGAGGCATACAGGAATAAGTGGGGTTTATTTACAGACCGATCATAAGAGTCTGTAAATATAATATTTGAAGCTTCTTAGCTCCAGTGAATAGAATCACCTCCCTCTCTTTTCCTTCTTTCAATTCTTCCTCACGTATTAGTTTTAACATTTATCTTTCAGAACTTCCACTCTGATCTGCACCCCCAAGAGCCACAAAACATAAACTGAACCCTGATTTTGTATATAAGGCAGGCTCTTAGATATTGAGAGAGTGCTATCATTCATGTCACCCCTAAATCTCCTTTTCTTCAGTTAAATAACCCTGATTAATAATATCACATCTTTAATAGAAAAAAGTTTTTGTTTCCCAACAATGACTATGGAAAAATGCAGTCAGCTACAAAAGCATAATTGCTAGGAAATACATTAAATGGAAGGTAGATATGAACTAGGTCATAGTGCATCATTATTTTTAAACCACTCAGTTATAAGTAGGCATTAAATTATAACAGTTCAGAATTAATATATAGCAAATATCACATTCCTACCCAGACCAAAAAAAAAAATAGAAAGGAAATCCAATTTGCTAAAATGGAAAGTAATGACAATAAATTTTCAAAGCATGCTCCTTTGAGTACGAAGGCTCCTTTGAGAAAGATTCTAGGATGGAGTTTGTTTCCTGGTTTGTTGAAGACTGAATTATTCTTCAGGAAAAGTAAAGAAGAAGAAAAGGCTAACATTTAAGCTACAGGAAGGTTTGGTTTGGCCTTGGGCATGTCTGGGCTTGTTTATAGGATCCCAGGGCTCCTGGGCCTGAGGAGTTGCCTGGGGAAGCACCCTTCCACGGGAAGAGCTGGTGGGGAGTTGAGCTGGAGCTAAGTCTGAGTCCTAAGTCTCAGGGCTGCAAAAAAAGAACAAAACAAACAAACATTTACTTGCTAAATTCTGCAGAGAAGAGGTTGGGGGCAGATGGCATCCTTATAGTCTTTGGATTCTCCATTATAGGATGCTGTGCTGGGGGAAGGCAGTAGGTATTTTCATTTGAAGTTCTTGTGGTACCAGCTGTTCACTCAAGTGAGGTTTGACTTCAAAAAATACTATTTGCTTTAAATATGACTCTTAAATCTTGGAGGAAAAGGCAAAGAAGGTAAAGAAAGGTTACACTAGTACGAAAAAGACCACAGTGAATAAGAGTTAAAAATATGAGAATTGAAACTCAGGAAGGGACAGAATAAGGGGTTCTTCCCTGATTAACTGAATACAAAGACAGCTGGTTGTAGAGATGTGGACACCAGTCTTGTCCATCCTCTTGGTAAGGGCTGTGTTTTCTCCTGGTCACCAGTCTTTGCTCCAGGCCTATCCATGGCTTCAGCCAAGTTCTTATTGAAGAACTTGAACAAACTTCATCAGCTCCCAAAGAAGCTTCAGATCTTTCTCCTAGGCTGTGCCTTGCCCCACACCTGGCCAATCCAACCTGCTTTTATAATGCTTTAATTTCTTTTTCATGGTCATAAAAAAAAAATACAATGAGCTTCTTTAAGGAAAATATCTAACACATATACATTCAAAATGTATTTCCAGTCCCTCCAGAAGTCTGTATCTTATGAAAACATTGATTCCTTTACACACATAAATAAATGAAGGAAGGAATAAGTAAATAAGGAAACACTACTAAGCCACATGTCAGGAAATAGACAACTTTACTTTCACGAACTTTCAGAATGAATCACGCAAACAGAACTGTAGGTTTCCATGTCTGCCACGGCTTAATGTAAGGCTTTGGGAAAACCTTGTAATTTCTCCATACTTCAGTTTCTCACTCTATAAAAGGAGTATATGGCTTGAAACTTAATTCCCTCACAGCAATAAGAGTTTTGATTCAACATTTACAAAACGTTTTTTAGCTTCCCCGATTAATAGGCAAAATATTGTGGGAGTTGTAGAATAATACACTTTCCAAAAAGGATAAAGGTAACTGTTCAAATCTGATGTAAAGTAAGACTTTACTTGAGAACATAAATACCAGTCATATTTATTACTTCTCCATTTCATTCGCTAAGTAATAAAAATTACTTGTAACAGAAAAAGTAGTAAATTAATATTCATGCCAGCTGAGGTGTTATCATCAGAGGCTTACCTACATTCGGGGGAGGAGACTTGTTCTGTTTTTCCAGGCTGCCCCGCATGTTTATATGGTGAGGTCAGGAATGCTGGGCATGGTTTTGAGGGCCTCTAGCGGATTCGTTGGTTTCTGGCATTCTAATGCACTCTAGTCTTATAACCATAAAAGTACTCTTGAGTGCTTCTGGAAATATATAACAAATCCTTAATCAATTTAAGAGTGTTTTAACTGCATACATGAAATTTCTTGGGAGGAATATGTTAGCTATTCTACACACATACAGTACTTAAGTTAGCAAGAGAGTTCCTTCTCAAAGGCACAGAGCCGTTTCCCCATAGTAATATAATTTTCAGTTTTATGTGCATAAGTCCTATTGAATCCCTTAGAATAACAGGAAATTCTGCAGGGGGGAAAAAGCCCACAAAAATTGATAGCCATATTTATCCAATGTTGAAGAATAAGTTAGCTATTTTGAGTTGGATTACTCTTTTAAGGCACGAGATAACCATTAAAGTTAACTAGAATCTCAATTAACCAAAAGCTTTAAAAACTGAATATTCTGAACAGAATTTTCTACATATAAGACTCTAACAATAAAGCCAACTGATTAATATGCTTCATTGTAAACTTTATGCATCATGTTATTTTAGCCAGAACTTGAGTAGTAATTTTCTGGATTTTGATACATTAACTTTAATTTTCACATTAAACAGACTATAACACTTAACAGATTTATAAATTATTACATTCATAAGCCAAATGTGATACTTTTGATATATAGTAAAGCTTATCAACATATTCAGAATGGAATAATCTCATTTATAATATAAATTTTTACCTTTCATCTGTATGTTAAAAAGTGATGGTAATATATGTAAGGTACTTAGCTAGAACTGTGCCAGTCACACATTTAGCTCTTAATAGAATAATAATAAACAATCCTTATAAATTCTGATCTACAACATCAGAGTTAGAGGCATGTCTTATAATAATTCTTATAAATATTTCGTGGGGCTAGGTGAAAACATCTTAAATATGATATACACTACCTACTAATTAGTTTAAAAATTATAAATATATATAACATAATCACTCATATAACTGAGTAGTAATAATTCTTAGGTAAGATATTAACTATATATAACAGATTTGCTACCAACGTGGTTAACAGAATTAGTAGTGCTTATCAGTGAACTAGTCCAATTAGTGTATGCATCTCAAGGAATTTACCACTAGACCACCGTCTTATGAACCAGAGCACGAATACTCATAATGCTCAATTAAGTAGAAAATGTTGCCCTTAGTTTTTATGAGAAAGATGCATGTATCATCATAGAGATGTAAGGTATTGTAACCTTTATGAAAGTATTTTGGTACCATCTTTGCAATATGCACGTACTGTTCCCCCCATTGATTGTACCCCTATAGTTTTATCTACAGAAATATTGGACAGATGTACAGAGAGACATATAAAAATTATCTCTGCACCACACTTTGTAATAGTAAAAACCTGCAGGCAACCTCAATAAATAACAAGGGAATAGTTAAATTATAAAACATAACATTAAATAGAAATACCCAAAACTGTATGTACTAATATGGAAAAGTGTTCAAAATATAGCAAACTAAAAGCAAGGTTCAAGACAGCTGATGAAGCATTTGGAGTTAGAAATGTAAAATAAAAATAAATCACACCCCCGTATAGTGTTTACATTTACACCTGGATAGCAAAAAAAAAAAAAAAAAAGTCTGAGAGGAAACATACTGAAAAACAACAATTTATTCTGATTTGTGGAAAGTGGAAGAGATAAATAAAGTGGGGACATCCACTTTTTACTTCACATATTTGCTTTTTTTATTACTTTTTTAGTAAAGTATAACATGCAGACAGTAAAATATGCAAATCACAAGTACATAGCTGATGAATTTTTATTAAATGAATCCTTATATGTCACCACAATCAGATCAAGATTAAGGGCATTATCAGCATTCCAGAAGCCTCTTTCTTCCTGTTCCATCTCTACCCCTAGTAATCCCTATCACACCTGTTTTAGAGTTTTATGAAATTTCTGGATTACTTTTGTTTGGAAAAATGATTTTTTAAAAAACTGTGCTTCAGCAGCATAAACATCCCTCTTTTGAATATCAAACACACTAAGCAGTTCATTCAAAGCAATCAATTCACAATATACACCAAGCATTTTCAATGTCTTTCCTGTGGGAAGGCAGGGATTCCTTGTAACAACTGCGCAAGGCAGGTCCTACCATTACTTCACTCTGGAGCCATGGCTTTCAGCAGGTCAGTAAATGACTTCCCCAAGTTCCACCCTGACGTGAGGAGTGGCGGCAGGGCCTGGATGCCCACAAAGCTGGTCTGATTGCAGTATTTGCAGCTCCTTGCCAGGCATGAACAAAGGAAAATAAGATGTAGAGTTGAGAGAGCTTAGGGTGCCACCAGCAGCGGTTCTCCTTCTGGCTTCCTTTCGAAGAAATTACTTTTAATGTCTCTACATCAGTATCTACCTGCAAACGGGAGAGTTAGGCTCAGTTCCTCTTTTGGTCTGAATCTCTGATAGAGAATGTGACCTACTAGATACAGAGCAAATAGGCTTCATCATGGTGGCTGAAATCCTGTACTACATTCAGAAATGACTCAGACAAGGAAATAAAACCACAATTTTTGAAACTATTGGAAACAATAATTCTAATTTAATGTTATTTTTGGACATGGGAGGGATTTCTTTCCCCTTAAATAAGCAAGTTTGTGGTTTAGAAGGGTCTTGCTCATCTTTTTTGTGGAAAATGCCTAAAAACAAACCACTAGAAACTAAACTTTTTCCTTTCTCAGTTGTGCCTGAAAAAAGACCTAAATTCTCTCACCAAAAAGCCACATGTAATTTACCATACACATCTGGGATTGTGGGTGCCCATATTTTGAAACACTGATAAAAGGGAAAAAAAAAACAACAGAACATGCTTTCTCTCAGATGACGGCTTTCATTCCAAGGGTTAAAAATTCTTCAAAATAACATGAACTTTATCTCAGCAGAAAGCGACCGATGGGGTGAAAGTTTGTTTCTGGAGAAAACTGGAAGCATGAACCTCCATTAGAATGTCTTAATTTCATTGAATTCAAAATCCCTATTTATGCTGCACACATCTTTACTTCTGTTAGAAAATCAGTAACATTGATCCAAAGGAAGCCCTGAACAAATAGGAATTAATACATCTGCTTCCATGACCATAAGCAAACAGACTCCATTTCCAAATGTAAACAGGGTTCCTTCTCTGTAGTTATCTGTGTGTGGATGCATGTCCTTTGAAGACATGCACAGAACCCTGCAGTTACTGAATTTCCATCAATGTCTGCAGGCATTGGGGCTACAGAGCGGGAAGACATGAGCTCCCCCCTCAACGAGTTCATACTCTCTCTAGAAGTCAGACTCACATATTATTAACCCAAGAACAGTGTGCTGTTATAGTAATAGTCCGAAGAAGGTGCTATGGTATTACAGAGAGGGAAGAGTGAATTCTGCCTGAGCCTTCAGGAAGACTTCCCAGAAGAGGTGACATTTGAGCTAAGCCTTGAAAGATGAGTAGATTTTTTTTTGTCCAGGTAGATAGCAAAAGAATACGAGGCAAGTAGGTTAAGGCATGGGCAGGGTAGAACTTCATGAGACTCTTGAAAGGAGAGGAAAGGAAGTAGCTAATTGTGTTTTATGCCATAGAGCATTCATAAAAAATAGGTAAGTCTTACGTTATTAGCCACTGTAGAAAGAATCAACCTGAGAAAGATGATATTTGACTTGAATTCTCTGGGGGCAAAAAGAAGTCTCTGATTTATGAAACCAAGAAGTGTTCATTTGGAAAAACAGAACCTCTTGCTTGCTGCCTATTCTTCAATGACTATGGGGCTACCAGGCTCCCCGATCAATGTCAGGCATAAAGTGCCTGGATGGACTTGAGGTTTGCTGGCCCTTCATGTACTTCCTGTCAGTGCACAGAGCAGAACTCTCCTCCATTGTCTGAAAACTCATGATCTAAGCTCCTGACTTACTACCCCCTCCCAAGGCCCCCCATCTGTCATTGGGTTGCCCGACACCCACTTCATCTTTCTGCTAACAAGTAGCTGTGTCAGGTCCTTCTCTTCTTAGAAAGCAGAAAGACATTTTGGTCACATACAAAAATATGCTATACTTGCAGCCACTTTGCCCTCTTAAAAGTACACTTCAAAAATTAAAGCATAAATTTAAGGTGAGGTGAGAGAATGAGTTTGTTATGAGGTACCTCTTCCCTGCTTGCTTCAGCATCAATTAGTAAATGATATGAAATCCCCAAGTCAATCTGACTGCTTCACAGTAACATGATTACCTGCTTAATACAATTAAAGTAAAACCACTAAATTACACAATACATATGTGTGGAATTTCAAGTATCTTTGCAATTACTAGTGGGATTTAAAAAGAAATGCTCTACTGTTTAGAATTCATATGGATATTAGTCTAATCATATATTTATAATATTGTTTCAGATTTCAAAGTAATTTTCACATTCAACCCAAAATTCTTGTAGAAAAAGTTATCCTCTCATTGTATGATCCCATGTTGCTCCTTTCAGTAATTTTGAAACATCTTTCATTTATACTTAAACCAGGTAGATGTCAGAGGTAGTACTAAGATTAGAGTGACATTTACTTATAGTCAACTGCACATCAACTCATAGATCAATGCATATGTCAAGATTAAACCTATAGATTTCCAACATACGTTTGGATTTGTAATTCACTAAAGAAGCTTTTACATGCAATATTTTCATTTTTACTTTCTCCAGATTGTACCAATGTTATTAAACTCAAGATCCTTAAATTATGGTACTAACTGAAAGCTAAACAATACTCTGAAAATTCATTGCTATATTAAAGGAACAAATGACTTCATTCATATGTATTTTACTCTTAGGCAGTTGTGATTATAGGTAACTTTACTCTTCTGATACTACAGACAATTGAATAAACAATTGAATATTTACCTACTGAAAAGGACAAGTAATTATCATTATTTAAAATGATCCAAAAGTATCTATTAACAAGTAACAGTAAAAATAATAGGAAGACTAGACATAAAATTGATTCAATAAATATCTACTTCCTACATACTCTTCCAGATACTTTGCTCTGCCCATTTATATATTATTTCCTGAAAAGAAAAATATGCTGAAGATCATCATCTGTGTAAAGTTTATCTGTAAATTCCCTCTGCATGAAGTTAATCTATCAACACAGACCAATGAGAGTTGTTTGACCTTGGGATGAAGATATGATGATCTACACTTGACTGAAAATAGAATAGTCTTCTCCTGCAGATCTCTGGGAATCTCTTGACAATATCAAGTGATTTTAAATTCTGCTTTGGTTATGGGTTCTGAACTGGGGGCAATTGTGTTTCCACAGGACATCTGGCAAGGAGACCCTGTCATTTCTTGGGGGAGGGTGCTACTGGCATCTAGTGGGCAGAGACTAGGGATGCTACTAAACATGCTACAATGCACAGGACAGTCATAGACACCCAAGAAAGGCTTATCCAGCTCAAAATGTTAATCATCAGAGTTTGAGAAATCCTGGTCAAAATATATTGAGAATCCAGGCACAACATCAATATTATTATCCTATTTTCTTCACAGATGCAGCTGGCAGCAATTACAGGTAAGGAGTAAAAATGGGACCTTGATAATTGACACTTTAATTTCCCTTCCTCCCTCCGCCCTACTCTACTGTACAGTCATTACATCTGAGTCCAAGGACCTGTGACAAGTTCTAGAAACAGAGGTGCTAATAACCTCCTAGTGTTTCTGGAAACATAAAAATCATAGCAAATTTATCTTTTGAAAAGTTTATACTGAGTTCATCAATCCCAGATCAACTGGGAAAATTATACAAATTCCTATAACTGGTACCTTCAGGTAAAAAATAAAGCAATTGAGAAAACAAATATTGGTTATAAAATAACAGCACCGTTATACTATGTTCTTATAATTGTTTAGATAGTTAAGTAACCCACGTAGATCAAAATCTTAAAAAGTCTAGATTACTGTATGCAGAAGTATTTGTTATAAGAAATACTGTGCAACATAAGTCATCAAAGCTAAGTTTTACACATGTCTAATGTCTTCTCTTAGTGCTCCAGATACAGCTTCAGCTTTGCCAGCATCACCCCTGAATACCAAATTTGTACTTGGGGACTAAACTTATGGTCTCCAGTCTAAGTCCCCAAAAGGACTTTCAGCTCTAAAAATCTCTAGAATATTTTGGTAAATCTAGTGGAGGATATACAATCATAATAGCTAATTCTTGTATCAGACACAATTATAAATGCTTCATATATTTACATTTTGAATTCTCATAAAAACCCCATGTGTATTTTCTATTACACATGAGAACACTGAAGCAAAACCAGTTTAAGTAACATGCTTATCATTACAGAGTTGTGACTGTCAGATATGGGGCTCCAGCCCAAGCAGCGTGGCTCCATATTCTTAGTACTTGACCATTATGTTATAAAAGTAAACGCGAGATTCATATTTCAAGTGCCATAAAATACCCCTATCTCCAGAGATTTTCAGGATCCTTGGCTTATCTACTAGATCAGTGACTTCCCAATGTTCATGTGGGATATAAATACATTTCTACAT
>PVJC01031787.1:0-20328 GCA_004026665.1 Murina feae | reverse complement strand
GGCTGGGGGCAGGTCCCCAGTGGTGACACACACACACACACACACACACACACACACACACACACACAAAAGGCACCTGGCAGACTGGGGCCATCATAGGACATCCACTGAGGGGTCCCAGACTGTGAGAGGGCACAGGCCGGGCTGAGGGACTCCCTCCACCCCGAGTGCACAAATTTTTGTGCACCGGGCCCCTAGTGAGGTCATAAAGATGATGAATATGTTGATCTTTAAAATGAATTTTAAAATATCCTAAATCAATAAAAATGGAAACTTTGTTGATGAGCCAAGCAAAAATTTACAATTTCATCTAAATGTTAGAAATATGAAATTAAAGCTATCCTAAAATTAGGCCTACAAATACTAGTAAACATCATTCCAAAAGAATTCAATGATGATAATGTGTTTGGTTAGTACAAGAATAGAATTATAATGTTTTCTTCAAACAGAAGTTGCATACTTATTGGTTCAAATATTCACCTTTCTGGTAAAATGACAGAAATGAACAAAAAATAGGTATACTAAAGGCAGCTTCTGTAGCTACGATTTTCTTTATCTGTTGATTTCTAGAAACTCTCAAAAACACCCAATGACTATTACCCTATTTATAATATCTTTGAGATCTTAAAAATTAAAATTAATGTATATTATCACTTAAATTAAAATAATCTACAAGGGTTTGGCAATGCATGTCATTATTAAAACTTTTGAAGTACTCACAACCCAATACTTTGGTCTTCTATTTCTTTTCAAATCATTATACATGCCAAGATCAGATCATGTTCTTGGCAATTTGAAAAAAATAACAAAATAATAATTATACTTTAATGTTTTGACAGCATATAGTCAGAATTATCTCAAGAAAATATTTTTCACACTGACTTTCAAAATGTTTTTTAAAGTAACAGAGTGTTTCTTTTAAGAATTTATAAATATACATATGTATTTATATTTACACAGAAGTCACATACATCAGAAATGGAACTTCTCCCAAAAATACTTGGAGGATGATTGGAAACCTGACACTTGGAAACTCTCCTCACATCTAATTTCCTCCAACAATGGCCCTTGGAGGTCATCCACTGACCCCCCAACCTCTAAGGAGCACTTTGGAAACCAGCTAATATAATAAAACTATTATTTTTACAGATCAAGAATATTTACTTCAGTGAGAAAAAAATCATATGTCCACATTTTTCTGTTTACTCATTCATTCATCTTTATTATTTTTCTAATACCTTAAATAATTTTGTTTCAAATATTTATTACATAAGTAGTAGGCGTTTATTTTAAAGTGACTAAGAAACATAAATAAGTACCATCTTCAAGAACAGATACATAATATGTTTTTCTGTTCAGTACATTGTTAGCTAATTACAACAGATGGCAAATCGATGATGTATGCTCCCTTTACTATAGTGGGAGATGCATGATACACTAATCTGAATGTGTTGCACTGCACACCTAAAACTTGTACTGATGTGGTACAGTGTTTCCTTCATCCTCTGTAGGGCATGTGTCTTACTAAGGCCATCAGCTTACTGGCCTCTTCTTCCTCACGTGGTGTGATTAGCATGTGATGTCATTGTTCTGACATTAGCCCAGGTCTCTTCAGACCATGTTATAACAGAAAATGGAAGGGTCAACATAAATCTGTGGCAAGACTGTCTATTCCAAGCGAACGCAAAATGTTTCTGATCCGAATAGCATCAGCAAAAATAGTGGAATGGGCAACACTGGAGCTCAGAAACAATGAAAATTTATTAAAACACCTCAAAACCCACCTACTGAAAATCTGGAGGATAGCAAAGGTTTGCAGCAATCAAACAAATACTGAACTAGGAGAAAGTCCACTGAACCAGAGTGGCTCAAATCAGTAATTAATTCTACTCCTCAAAGACCTACATAAAGAAAACTAAACATAAAGCTACCAAAAGAAAATAAGGAAGATTAAACAGTAGAAAGAATATAAAAAAATACAGAGAATCAAAACACTGAAAGTGTTTCTTTAAAAGATGAACACAAAATTGTAAAGGGGGGCGATGGTAAGAAGCAACAACAGTATTGACAGAATAGAAATGAAGGCAGGGACATTCTAAAAACCTAACAGAATTTTTTTTTAAGGATTATAGAAGAGAACTACGAAAGACTGTTCTTCTAAAAATTATATGACCCAGATGAACTGGGCAGATTCCTAGACGTGTACAAACTACCAAAACTGACTCAGGAAGTAATAGAAAATCTCACAGACCTAAAACAAGTCAAGAAAAACAAGTAAGCAAAAATATTACAATTAATTAAGTGACTTTGGTAAAAGTTTCTCAAATCTCTGTAACTTCATCTTTTTATTGTTGTTGTTTTTTTAAAAAAAAAAACAATTTGGCCTGTAATACTCAAAATCCTGTTCATCTCTAATTTGCCCACACAGTGTGAGACAGCAAACTAAAATTGGTTACATCTCCCACCAAATGGTGGCAGCCACTACTCAATTAAAAATACAAGATTGTCAGAGGTAAAAGAAGAGTCTTCTTGGCAATATAAGAGTCATAAATTTAGCATGTATCAATATATTAATTAAGACAGTCTGTTTGCTGGACAATAAAGATTTTGGACCCAGTGTCCAGTAACTCTTGTCATTAATTAAAAGAAATATGCTAGAACATTTAGGCATATGGGGAGGACAAATTTCAAGATCCCAAAGTACATCAAACGATCATAAAGTTGTTTTAGATCATAGATGCAAATACCTTGAGTGATGTCTCTCATCTCCTTGCCAGAAAACGCTACCTCATTTATTAAACTTACTGGTTAGTGGCATAATTAATACCCTCATGTAATCCATATACATATACATATACATTTTACTAAATATAATATACACTCAACATTTTTTATGGTTGGTACACTAAAATCAATGGATAAACTATAATATTTAAGTGACAACTATGAGTGGTATTGGTTATATAATCAACATATATATTAAAATTATAGAATAAAGTATACTCTTTTAAAGTGACAACTATTGGAATGGTTTGATGGACAGAACAAGATAGAAGTTAAACTTCTTTGAGTGTGCCTTGTCTAGCAGATTTGACTTTGTGACCATGTAAAATTAAATAAAAGCAATCAACCTCTAAAATTCCAAAATAAGATAAAACCAATGAGATTATATGTATATTCAGTTAGCAGCATAACCACATAGTGAATAACAATTTCAAACTATTTGAATCATAATCTGATTAAAAAACTGCAAACATGTAGGACCATTTTCAATAATCATGTTCTTGGTGGTAGTGTTGGTGATGTTATTCTGGGACTGTTGTGTGTATATCGTGGTTAAAGCAAATGAGATATGTGATCTGTGACATGTTAATATTGCCATCGACAGTCTTCAAGAACCAGAATTTGTAACATGAAAGAAAAGACATACAGATGGAAGATGTTAGTAGAAATTGTGGGTCTGATTGTTAATGGAAACATACATGAGAATTCATTCTATACTTTTGCATAAAAAGGTAATTATTATATAAAAGTATTTATAAAATAATACAGTTTATAAAAGATATCCTGGCTTTGCTAAATAAAGGGGCCTAAGAATAATGGTAACCATGTTAGCAAAGATCCTCCTTTAAAAAACACCAAAAAATGGTCTTAAAATACAATTTTATTTTCAAAAAAAAGAAAACCGAGAATTAAAAAGGAGCAATTTAAGCATGAATAAAAATAATAACTTCAATGTTGCCTATTGAAAGACGCTTGAACCACTTGCCTAATTTTAAATTTTATTGTGTTTTAATGTTTCCTTTTTAAAACAGATTTCTTAAACCAATAATATTATGGTCACTTTTATTGACCCTTTAGCAAATAATAACTAACATGTGAAGAAAAGGCATACATTTTTCCCAATGTGGGGATTTTTTCCTCTTAAGTACAAGCAAAATTTCACTCATGAGCAAAATTCATGGCTGAAATGATAAATATAGCAATTGGCCAGAATAATTATGGTCTATTATTATTATCCAAAGAAAAAAAAATGCGTGTTTGAAGAGAATCTTTAAGTCAAAGCTAAGAATGTACCAATGTGAAAATCAATTATGCCACCTCTGTTTTTCCACTCAAATATTTTAATTCCAGTCAACATCTAATATGTTTATTTTTCAGACAGCTATCTTTAAAATGAAAGAATGTTTTTACATTTCTCAAAATCTTCTCCCTTAATGAAAGCCACCAGATATGCTTTATTTTTTATAAGCTTGAAGAATAGAGTTCTTGTAGTGAAAACTGTATTCAATTTTAAGACATAAAATTATTTTAAGCAAAGCTGCTGGAAAAAAAGTCAACTTGGCATTGACTATTAAGATAAATTTATACCAGGATTCTACGTAGGGTTTTTATCATTTAAAGTCTTATAAATCCCAGCAGATAAGTTATATATATATAAACTTGATGGAAGAAATTAAGATCTAGTAGATTAACTTTAAAAACATTTATTTGGGGTAAATTTTATCTGCTCTTTACCACATATGAAGTTAACTAACTTCTTGGATACTGCAGGATGTATTAAATTAAACCTCTGCCTTCTCCCTGGCTCCTGCCCAGTATTACTAGGGCTTCACTCTGCCTCATTCTAATGACTTCAGAGTGCAAATCATTCACAGCTGTAGGCATCCTCTAACACTGAAAACAATGACTAGGTTTACAATGTAACAGAGAAATGCAGTCTGATTCCATCATCTTGGTATTTTTTTCTAGTTATGAAGAGATTGCATCCACAAATGAAAATACACTACAGTACTTTGGAAGAAGTTCTTACAGATAATGATACATTTTTGAGTGTATGTTGATATTGATTTGATCCTTTTCTTTGTATTTTTTCTTTTAGATTCCACCTTTCATAGTCCATGCCCTAGGAATCAAAACTATAACACATATTTGTCTGTCTTCCTAACAGAAATCCTTAACTCCCTTTTCAAGACTCAGCCCAGTTTGGTCTTTTCTCTCTCTCTCTCTCTCTCTCTCTCTCTCTCTCTCTCTCTCTCTCTCTCTCATTTTTTAATCTCCTTCATTTTCTTTCTTCCACAAAGTTTTCTGTTAAGCTATACTGGAAAGTACTAGCTAACTCTCTCGAATAAACTGTTAAACCCATTCTTTGCATTAGGCTGTTTAGAATGATCAAGACAAACCTGGCTATATTCCATTGTTAACATTACTTTGCCTTGGACTAGACAAATTATTTCTAAATCTCAATTTCCAAATAAACATAAAATCAATATTTTGATTTAAATTATTTATCAAGAGATGGTATATCTTAATGAATAATAAACAACGTATTAAATAGTTCAGCTTAATTTTACAAAATTAAAAACAAATTATCCAGTAATGGAGCTGTCCAGATTTTGCCCACGCCTGCAAAATACAAAACAAATGGAAAGTTGGCCATAAGGATTGTGGAGAGAGCCAAGCCAGACAGTTTGGGTCAAATAGCAAAATTTTTACAGAGTGCTTAAATATTAGAAGTTATTCACAGCTGCAGATCATTTGTACTCTACGAGTTCTAAGAATATGGTGCTGGGGTTTAGCTTTGGCCTAATTATCTGGTTTGGCTGCTGCTGCTGACCAGCTTTTTAGGCTTATTTCCAAGTTTCCATTTCACCTTGTGCTGGCAACAAAGAAGGTTTCGGTAAATAAATACATTTGAATGGATAAATCTTCATTCTGTTGAATGGGACTAGGTTGTGTACAGGCTCTGGCGGGCTGTGACTTTGATCGTCCAGCCAAGGCATTCGCATTGGGGGTCGAGAACTCTTGGATCCTTGGCTAATATCATGGGGGAAGAATCTGATTCTGCTCCTCATTACATTTGATTGTGTACCTTGTTACATTAGTCTCTAACCTTGGACATGTGCGGAACTGAGACAATAAAAATCCCCACAACCACATGGTAAAACAATTATTCTAAAGTGTTTCAAAACTGTAGGGACTTGTTTACCTTGAGAGACCCTGACTAGACATTTAAGAACTAAGCATCTTGAGAATTCTTAGTTCCAAATACGTTCTGTGTTTATATTTCATAGTATCAACTCATATGTGCAGAAATGTAAATTTCCCTCTTTTCTAATGAAGAAACTCAACTTCCACGTGACCTCAATTTTGACTCCTACTTCCATTGATGGCAGAAAGCTCTATTTCCCCCCAAATCAAGGTAACTCAGTCACTTCCAGGTTGAAAACTGGTAGATATCCAAATGTACTCATGGCCACAAGGACTTGCTTGCAGGTATCACCCCTCCTCATTCTGTATAGCAAGTGGTCCCATTACCCTGTTTTACAAGCTCACTCATGTGATACAAGCATTAAAAAATGTATTCGAGATTCCTCCAAACCTCCCTCTCCTTTCCTTTTTATAGGACTTACCTAAGCTGCAGGAAGCAAGGGGTTGGGAAGGTGTGTGATTGTCATTCATCCTGAGCCGGAGATGTGAGCTCCTGATTTCTGAGGCATCTTCAAGCATTGCTGTCTGTGACATAAGACATCCTGGTGACAGTAGGTATTCAGAAAGTATATTTGCCATGGATGTCACTAGTCCCTTATGGCTGCTCATCTTGACTTGTCGCACATTCCACATTTTCTCATTCTGATACAGGTCCCTTCTAATGACCGTTACAGGCTTGGAAACTCTGGGTTGCTATGGTTATAGCATCCTGGAGTATATCAGAGTCTAAAAGACTACCTTCAGGCCCATTTGCCTAAACACCATCCCTTTGGCCATTGATTATTTAAACAGATTTTCTGTCAATCTCCCAAGTCTATCACCTCCCCACTCAGAGGCTTTCTTAATCTACAGCATGAATACCAATCTAGGTCCCCTCAGAACCACCTCTTCCAGCCTACAGACCAACTCTTTTTCTCCTTTCATGGTAAAACAAGTATTTTAAAATTTCAAATAACACTGCATAGTATTCACTGACCAGAGCACTACATCTTATTCCTTGGGGCCTGACCTTTGTCCCAGTCGGAAGACCTTAATGTGGTGTGACTTCTTCCACACCAACTCAAGGCTCCCAGACAAGTGTCCTGGTAGATTTTTAATAGTAATCTATTTATCAATATACTAGAGGCCCGGTGCATGAAAATTCATGCACTGGAGGGGGGTGTCCTTCAGCCTGACCTGCCCCCTCTCATAGTTCAGGAGCCTTCAGGGGTGGAAGGCAACCTGGGGATCAGGGGAAGGCAACACCCTATCACATCTCTGCTGCTGCCACTGCTGGCAATGCAAGCCTAGGCTGGCCCTGGTTACCTGAGCCTCGGGCAGCTGGGAAGCCAGCATTTGAGGCTTGCCTGTGCCTCAGGCTGGCCCTGGGCAGCTGGGGGCTTGAGGGGACTGAGGGACTCTGGAGGCAGGCATGCAGCAGGGTTGAGGGGACTGGGCACCACCATCTTGTGGCTGTGGATGCCACCATCTTTGAGGGTGTGGCAGTCGATTAGCATATTCCCTCCTTATTGGCTGTGGGCTCTGCCATCTTTGTGACAGTTTAAGGGTCAATTAGCATATTCCCTCTAGGAATATTAGACAGGATTTTTTTTGCTTGGAGAATTTTTATGTCTTGTTTAAGAAATCTTACTTTCCATGCCAAGATATTAACTAAACATTTTTTCAGTTTAGCTTTTTATATGCCTGTCTGTAGAATATTTAGCTTTTTATATGCCTGTCTGTAGAATATTTAGCTTTTTATATGCCTGTCTGTAGGAAGCCAGTTTAAATTTTTCCCATGGGGGTATTACCCCCTACAAATTCATTTACATACTACTCAGTAATCTAGTTACAACATAAGCCTTAACAGGTGGTTTTCTTGCTGAAAAATCTTGAATGATTCCTCATTATTTATCAAATACAGTCCAAGTTCATTGGCGTTTCATGTCTGACAGCTTCCCCCATATTCTTCCACTTCCTTATGCTCTAGACACACTAAATTACTTAATTTCCCAAATATGATATATTCTTTTTTGTTAAAATAAATTTTATTGATTTTTTAAAAATATTTTTTATTGATATTTTACAGAGAGGAAGGGAGAGGAATAGAGAGTTAAAAACATCGATGAGAGAGAAATATCAATCAGCTGCCTCCTGCACACCTCCTACTGGGGATGTGCCCACAACGAAGGTACATGCCCTTGACTGGAATCAAACCTGGGACCTTTCAGTCTGCAGGTAGATGCTCTACCCACTGAGCCAAACCAGTTAGGGCAACATATTCTTTTCTTAATAATTTACCTTTAACTTATAATAGTAACCAACTAATGATATCAATTCTCTGCAGCTACAGAGAAAAAGTAAGCAGCTAATTTAAGGGCTAATATTTGTAGGACTGAAGTATAAAATTAGAAACTCAGAAGAAGGATAATTTCAGAAGTAAAATTTTTCTCCAGAGCAAAGAGAATAGTGGGCTCTCACCAGTTTTAAAACACACATCACAGATGCTCAGAAACCCTGAGACTAGGGGCTGTGTTTTCCTAGGCACAGTCTCAGTGTGGTTTGGATTAGGAAAGAAGCATAACACCTTTCAGAGAAAAAGTTAATAATCTTCCAATGGCCCTTTAAAAAAATTTTTAGAGTAGTACTGCCAGCTGAAAACATTTAAAGTGTGTTTTTAGTAATCTCCAAATGTTTTATCTCCTCTTCAGGTGATGAACTGCATTCAGAAATAAAGTGAGGGTAACTCTAAGGATCCAGAAATTATGCAAAGTTTGATCCTTTCACAAGCAGCTCTGAATGTGGTAGGACTGTGTTGCATGGCCGGTTTCCAAGCATTCATCTGGAGTCTATTTCTAAGGATTAGGACACGATGTCATACATGATATGTAATATTTTTAATTTGCTATAAGTTAGTAAAAGCATTAGAGATCTATTCTCTCCTATGTGAGATAATTCACATGACTTTAAATAACTTGATTGAGTGAATGACAGAAACAGAAGGGTTGTTTTGTCACCTTAAGGAAGACAAATGGTACTTCCCATCCCTACCAGAGTTCAGAACAGAATAAAAATTAGGTTAGGAATAAGGCCATTAGAGAGAAAACACCATCTTTGTTTTTCACAAAAGTTGTAGGAGGTAGCATGCAGGAGAAGGTGACATAAGCTGTAATCCTGGTCATAGAAGAGGTCACAACACCATATGTTTTCCCTATAAGAGCTGGGCCCCTTAAGGACATGATGGGGTCAAAGGAACATGGAATGTATGTTGCCTGTGGCCAGGCTGGGTGCCAAGGAGAGAAATAGAGGATCTAAGCTGAAACAAGCATAACCCATTTCTTCTTAAATTTACACCAAGTCCATCACTCCCACTCCCACCCCTTAAGGAGTGGCTGAGAAGGTAGAGAGACCAGGAGCATTGAAGGATCACCTCTCCTCCTGACTCCAGAAGTGGGGAAGGAGATGCCTTCCCCAACATTGCTCAGCTTTTCACTCTTAGCTTACTGGACCCACTCCCTGGTCCACAGGGATGTGGCTAGTCTTCCAGAAGAATGGAAACAAATATTGATAAGGATGTCCGGCTTCAGCCTTAATTGAATTGTATCCCCAATGCCACTACTGCTCCCTTGGGTAGACTTCTGAGTTCAGGCACCGATTACAGTTGTATCACTAATCATTCAAACCTCATTGGTACACAACAATGATTTTTTAACGGTCACAGAATGACAAAGTGTGAGTGTCTTGTCTCTGTTCCACTTTCTTCATGGCCTTGACCAGGGCAAGTTGACAGCTGGGAGTAACTGGATAGGCGGGGAGTCATCTGGAGGCTTCTCCACACATGTCTGGTGAATGACACGAAGTGCTAAACCTGTTGGCTAGGACTCATCTGGTGCCATTGGCCTGAGCACTACATGTCATTCCATGGAACCTGACCTTTGTCCCAGCCTGGAGACCTTAGGGTGCTGGGACTTCTTCCACAGCAGCTCAACGCTCCCAGACAAGTGTCCTGAGAGAGCCAGGTGAAGCCATACGATTTGTCCTATCTAGTCCAGGAATTTAGGCACTTCACTTCTGCTGCATTCCATTCTCTACAAGCAAGTCATCAGAAAGGTCCACATTCAAGAGAAGGGGACCTAAACCCCCAATTCTCTTAAGGAAAATATAAAAATATTCCCGAAAATGTTGTAAAATCTCCACAGTCTAATTATTGTCAGTGTTGAGTTTTGTCTCATAAGGATCAGAAATTAGTCTGAAGAATATATGAACTTCAAGACAAGTCTGTCACCAAGACTGAAAATTACCTTTGTTCTATCTCCTAGCCGCAGTGTGTGTCCAGGTAATTCGACAGAGCATATCAGAAGCACTTCAATGAGATTAAAGGACAACAATAAGGTCTCCAATAATAAAATCCCAACAACATAGAAAGGTCCCTTATGTTGAATATAGTTTCCCATTAATAAAATTTCTAGTAAAAAATCAAAAACCTACCCAGCTTGCTTGGCTCAGTGGTTGACTGTGGACCTATGATCCAGGAGATCACAGTTCATTCCTGGTTAGGGCATGTGCCTGGGTTATGGGCTTGATCTCCAGTAGGGGGCATGCAGAAAGCAGCCAATCAATGATTCTCATCATTGATGATTCTCTCTCTCGCTCTTCTTCCCTCTAGGACACAAATAATGTTTTCAACTTCAAAGCCTTCAAAACCCAAACGAATTAAATTCCAAATTAAAAATTTCTTGTTCCTGTAAGTTAAAAGTTCAAAAAAATTAATTCCTCCCCAATTTCTTTTTCTGCTAAAAAATAAAGGTTCTTAATAACTGGATAGACCTGTTTGTTTGCTTTTCAGCAGCTGCAGGATAGAAAATTGCTTTCTGAAATGATGAAAATTCTTCAGGCCTCAAAAGTTGTGTTTATTCAATCTCAAGTCTTCCATCAGCCTCTGCAAAGATCTCAGAAGTCCAGATATCTGAAAGGACACAGCTCCACAGAGCTTGTTCATGCAAAGCTCTAATTAAAGGCAAAGGATATGATCCATTAGAAAAAGAATGGAGTCAAGGCAAGCCCTAGGCTTTGGGAGACATCCAGGTACTAACCCCCGGAGACCTTTTGTACGTACACTGATATGCTGTCTGGATTAAACCACCAAGATGTGTGCCATGAACTTAGGGTACCCGGATGCTCCAGGCAGAAGTGCCAAGAGAGGTGTTTAATGCATGTCTGACCACACGCGCAGGCCAGGATGTCTAACCAGTTGAAAATCTTAAGAAAACAAACTAGTCCCAAGGTTCAGAATTTGCACAGCACATTATAAATGCCATGACCCTTATCCGGGTCAGGAGTCAAAACCAGATCTCCAGTCATCCACGGAAATAAAGATAGAGCTATTATTACAAACCAGCTTGTAGAGTCCCTTATCCTACAGAGTTCCTCTTTTAAATACCAGTAGGTCCTCCTGTTACATTGGAGATCCGTTCCTATGGCACAACGTACCCGATTTTCTCCGTAAGTCAGAACCCATCTACATAAGCACCTGTCACTCACATGGAGCACATACACTGCAGTGATGAAGTGAAACAGTAAAAAAAAATTAAAAGAAAGATAACATTTCCTGACCTTTACTTGTGGTAAATAATAAAAATCATAAAGCATATATGTACATAATCGAGATGACAGAACATTTTTGTTATATAAATAAATGGGAGATGGCGACGTAACCACAAAACAACATATGTCAAGTCCGAGGTAACCTGAGGACTGTCTGTAGTTCAAAGATGATTACTGCAATGTCTTCAGACCCAGCAAATTCAGAAAATAAAGCAATCTGCAACCGCTAAAGCACTACAGCAGGCAAAATTTTATACCTGTTACCTAACAGTAGTGATTCCAAGGAGCATGGCAGATGCTGAATGGTAGAGGGAAGGGGGTAGATGGAGAAAACGATGGCTTTCAGCTCCGTCAGAACATCCAGCTGTCTTTAAAGTGGTCCATGACCAATCAGTTTAAACTTACATTACGGGAATGTTAGCCATCAGGAATATGATTCTGGTGTGTGTCCATCTTATAGCCAGCCCATACCACTTCCACCAGAGAGAGGTATATGGAATTGAACTGTCTATTGTGGGTTGAATTGTATCTCCAGAAAGATATACTGAAGTCTTAACCCCTGGTTTCTATGAATGTGTCCTTAGTTGGAAATAGCGTCTTTGCAGAAGTACTTGAGATGCGAATTAAGGTGAGGTTGGTTGGACTGGAGTAGAGTGAGCCTTTAATCCAACATGACTGTTGACTTCATAAGAAGGGGACAGTGCCATTTGAAGACAGAGGCAGAGCCCTGAGTGACACACCTACAAACCAAGGAATGCTGAGGACTGCCAGTCGCCACCACATGCTGGGGAAGCAGCAGTTCTCTCAGCACTTCCAGAAGGAACCAACCAGGCAGTCATCTTGATATTGCAATTCCAGCCTCAGGAACTGGGAGAAAATAGATGGCTATCATTCTAAGACCAGTTCATGGTCAGTTGTTAGAGCAGTGTTAGATAATGGGTACAGGCATACCTCGTTTCATTGCACTTTGCATTACTGAACTTTACAGACAGCGCATTTTTTACAAATCAAAGGCCAGATCATGACGTGCTGTATTGCAGTGGTCTGGACTGAACCACAGCATTTCTGAGGTCTGCCTGTACCCAGCCTAACTCCGTTATTTATGTTTGACTGCTGACAGATTTTAAGCCTCACCCTCGCCTCTTCTGCTCCAGCCCCACATCTGGGAAAGCAGATAAGAACCTGAAACCACCTGCAGGAGCCCTTGCTCTGGTCACACTAATCACAACCAATCCCCCACCAATTTCCTTTCCCTGCTCTCTGAGGCCATTTTTGGATTTGCTGTGATTCACCCTGTATCACCAGAAATCCCCATCATGTGGGTAATAGACATTTTCATAACTTCTCTGTGTGTCTATGGTGTCATAACTCTTGAGGCCTGGACCACATTTTGGAGAGGTGTCCTTTCCCTTTCCTCAGGATGGCCAAACAGACCTGCCTGATGGCCGAGTTGGAGCACACGCATTATTGGTGATCCTGTCCCTGAGTCGTATTTGCAGCACAATTCTATCCCATTTAGCACTATCAAAACCTCCTCGTTTCTGTCTCCTGCCATCCTCGGGTAGCACTGAAAGTTAGTTCTGTTTAGTGGCAGAGGCATTGGGTTTGGCTATGAAGAAGAATTCAGTGCCTGGATCAGTTGCCTCTGCTGAGGAAAGGGGCGTGTCACTGGTTCGGCCCATGAATGTTCGCAAAGGCTAGCTGGACCGCGTGGGTACAAGTTACAGTGCTGGGACCAGCCCCTCGGCAGGGCATCCTCTGGAATCATGGAACCAACTAGAGTCCTGGAGAATCAGAGCCCACACTGAAAATCTTAATGTGAGAAGCCAGTGGTTGTGAGGGGTGCAGGAGCTGCAGGGAATGCGTAATTGGGGGCCCAGATGCTCTTCCTTGCAAAATGCACAGGAGACACATTCTCCTAAGAATCACCCTCAACCAATCAGGAGCCATGCACCTTCCAGGTTACTCCTCCCCACTGTCTGAGGGCAGATTATGGCCAATAACCAATTGAAAACTGGGGGTGGGGGGGACGTACAAACATTTACTCTTTTGCCTCGAGCTAGGGCCAATTGTGTGCAAATGATGCTCTAGAGCTGGGCTGGTGAATGCCCTAGCCACAAGCCGCATGTGGTTATTGAACATTTGAAATGGGGTATGCTATTTACATATTGTATTTCAAAGATTTAATATGAAAAAAACATAAGCTATCTCATCAATATGTAATACACTGATATGTGTTGAAATGACAATATTTTGTTGTGTTGGCTTAAGTAAAATGTGTGTAAAGTGTCTGTTTTTTTACTTTTGAAAATGTGGCTACTAGACAGTTTTAATTGCATATATGGCAGGCCTACACTGAGTGTATTCTTTCTGGGCAATATTGCTCTAGAACTGCCTGTGGGATCAGTCAGAATCTCATCTCCAGATAAGAACACCTTCCTGCTGAGCTGGCGTCCCCTGCCCTGTCCTGTTTCTCCAACACTCTTCTCCAGAGAACATCCGTCACTAAATCGCCAAAACAGAATCCCACCTTGGGATCTGCTAGGAACCAAACCTGAAACAGTGGATGTTTTCTATAAGTTAGGTCTTTAGTGCTCTGTAAGTAACCAGATGTGATATAGGTCATCACATTAAAACTATGTGAAAAAAGCATGTGCATATATAATAACTAAAACTGTGGCATCAAGAAACGATTGCATTAGAATGATACGCTCATGTCAAGTGATATGGTGGAGGAACAAAATAATAATTCTGATCAGAATGCTAGAAAAACACAATCTAAATCATACAGGTTGTATAATACCAGCTCATACTTGGTCGATGTTAACTCACTCTTGTTGGGAAGAGAGCTTCATGTTTTACAGATGCCATTCCTGGGCTCAATATTTAAGAGCATCATCATTGCTTTTGATGAGCAAATGAAAGTCGACACTTTATTCCTAGTCGACTGGAATCCATAGGATGTGATCAGAATTCAAATTTTAAATGACCTTAAACTTCAGATCTTCTCAAAAATGACATCTCCTGGTAGTTTTGTACTTTTGATCAGTGTTTGTCCTAAGATATCCTTCAGAACTCTTATTCCAAATATGTATTTTGAAAACAGGTGTTTTTAAAATTTTGAAAATTCTTGTCTAACTTAACTCTATTAATCAGTGACAAGTTATTGTTTTGACATAAAAGGGCATCGTATTTTGCATAAAAGAGTGCTGGAAAAAGTGTATCTGGTCATTGAAGAGTTGACCTCATGAGAAAAGTGATTATGCAAGTTATGATGCTAACAAGCTGGCCTGTATAACCTCATACCACCACATGATGTCACTCTAATGCAAGGTTCCAAGGATAGAGGAAAATCACAAGAAATTGTCAAATGGAATATAGTCAACAATATTGTGATAATTTTGCATGGTGACGGATGATACTAAATTTAGTGTGGTGATCACATCATAAGGGACCTAAATGTTGAATCACTATATTGTACACCTGAAACTAATATAGTACTGTATGCCAAGTATATAGACAGAAATACACACGAGAGGTAAATAAAAGAAATACTTTGAAGATGAAAATGTGCAGTTCGAACTATTGTGAGCAACACAGATCTTACAATATTAGGTGTTTATAACTGGTGGGTTTACATTAAATCTTGTCTCACTTATCTAAAAAAGGGGTTTCTTGTTGCAACGCTCTGTATATACACAACAATCAGCAGTTTGTTTAGGACACCTGGTGAGAAGTGTGAGTAGTTTAGGAAACTAGGGGTCTGTGTGCACTCCAGTTTCCTTAACACATCTACTTTCATGCCAAACAGAATACATAAAAAATGTATACTTGGAAATCATGGAGTGAAATTTTAGAACATCAAAAATATAGATTATTAAATTTATAGATTATGATACATTCTCACTATATAATACATAATATATGAAGAAACTAATATATTATATTGTTCATCTCTTATAATTTCCCCATATAACATGGAGTTATATTGCCAATTTATTATAATCTCTATATATACAACATATATATAGATATATTATTAATCTATAACATAGATTATAATGTATAAATCTTACTACAATCAGAATAGGTCACCTGCAAAGAAGCAAGAATCAGAAGGATACAGATATTACAACAAAAGTGGACACAAAAAAAAAAATAATGGCATATTTTAAGTATTTAAGAAAAGAATTTCAGATATAAAGTCATATACCCAAGCAAATGTACTTTTAAATATGTTGTTAAAATAAAACTATATTGTTAGAATAAAATAAAAACATATGTCTACAATATAAAGCTTCAGAAATGTTTCTAAACAAAGAATTCCTTTATAAACATTCATGAAGGAAATACTGACAAGTTGCTGGGAGAGACATGTCATCATGAAAGTGTCATGTGGTCTAAAACACCAAATCTCAAAGATATTCAAAAGAAATAATATCCATACTCAATTCTAGAAAATACCAGCAGGTCGGGGAGGAAGAAGGCAGAAGAACTACGGTCCTTTTCACACACTGTCTCCGTCCTGCCACCCTTTGTGGAAAACAAGATGGAAAATGCCTAAAGAACGGTAATTAGAATGACCACCTGTTTCTCTCAGGACACACATTTAACCAGGTGACCTCCAGCTTGAAGAACATATCTGAAAACAGTGACATTTATAAAAGCCTGAGAAGAAATGAATGGGGGGACTCATTTTCAGATTACTGAATTAGGAGGCACTTGCTTACTCTTAAAACTGTGACTTAGAAAACCCTTGGCATGCATGGATTCCCATTCATGGTTTAAATATATGTGATGCATATTATCTATCAGAAACCAGTTGATGAGGGTGATCTCTTGCTATTGTCATCTGGTGGCATTCTAGACACACTGCATCACACTGAGCTGAAATGCAATTTGGACTTTTGGAGATAATACATACATCGGCGCCTGATGTTTTTGCTCATCTCTACTCGGGTGCAGCAGCCCTGTGTCATAAAAGCACTTAGAGACATTCTCTAGCATTTGCCTTTTCAGGGCTGCATACCTCTTGTCATCCTGGGCCTCTTAATGAGCCCGGGGAACCTGGGGCGGCCTACTGTTCTCCTCTGCTCCTCCCAGAGGACAGGTGTCCTTTGCTGCTATAGCAATCCCTGGGAAATGCTTTCTGTCTGATTTTTTAAGCGTTTTTGTAATGTGGGTTCTTTTGCAAAGATATTCTAGAAGCTTTCAGCTCTTTCGAAATCTTGTTTCAAAGAGGGGATCAGTGAATAATAAATCTTTATTCTAAATAAAGTGTGGGCTTTGTTATTTCCCCGTCTGCATGTGTACCTGTGACCTCTCCTGGGAAAGGCAGGCAGGCCTTGGGGCAAATTCGGGAGCTGCCCAGGCCCACCTCTTCGGTGCTGAAACACAGGGTGCCAGCAGATGTAGCCATTCTCTTTACTAACAGAAATTCAAACCTAAAGCTCCTTTCTGGCACAGAATCTATCTTCACTCTTAGGAAAAGAACATCACCAAGTGGAAGGAGCAAACCCATGCAATCAAGTGTCAAGTTCCTTTCCAGTAAATGAACGTGGAGAGGAGGTCAGTTAGAAGGCCTCTTAGGTAAGTCCTCATTATAGGGAAGTTATGGCTAGGTTATTTCTTAAATCTCAGTTTACTCCTCTCCGGAGGTTACCAAGTCCTCAAAGTTGAAGTTGGTGTGAATGAGTTAGATAGTAACATATGGGATGTGCTTTGGGTGTGGTATGCCTTTGACAAATGCAAATTTACCTTTGCTTCAAGAGTGTAAGGATTTGTTTGTCAGAGCCCAATTATGAACAACTTGGCCCCAGGTAGGTAGTAGTTTGAACAAGATAAGCCAACAAAAGGACAGATCCTAAATACTTTATTAGAAAAGTATCACGACGCCAATGAAAGCTATATTTTTAGTGACTCTTTCAAACATCTTGAAGCTTCCTAACCTAGGACTCAGAGTCCAGCATCCCTCCCCCTGGTCAACCTCACAATGTCTACTCCTCCCTGTCTGCTCTGCTGTTAACCACACAGCAGCTGTCATTCTCAAAGGGGCTTAACCAGGTCTGTAACTGTAATGTAGTAAGGAACCAATACGTGACCTGCACTCCTGCCCTCTCCTTTATTTGTTCTTCATGCGTTTCTTAATAAATTAGTAACACATTTTAAATTCCGAGCCTGTGGTCTTATTTTCCAGGACAAAGTCAGAACACGTGGGAGCTTAGTCATGGGTGTCTCACTTTCAGACCCATCTCAATTTTTGCCTCTTTGCTGTCTGAAGCTGACCTGCCAGGCTCTGGCTCCCATTTCTGAGCTGTTTTAGTTCAGAAAAACTTTTGAATTCCCATAAGGATCACAAACTAAGTCTGTTTGGGCTCTGTATAACGTTTGCCCCAGCTCGTATATTTCTACAGAGTTCTCCTACATTGGACATCTTCCTTGCCTCTAGGCTGTATCACTCTACAGTGGGTTCTCAGTCCAAGGATGGGGAAGGGCTCCTGCCCTTGTTCCATTCACATGTAACTGTTGTGGCCCCTGGTCTGTAAATTTACCACTGGAATGACTTAAAATTAGTCTCCCATTGAAGTGGGTCAGACAGGCCTCCCCAAGATCTGCTACTTAGTCGATTATTTGAGCTAAAGGCAACTGAGACTCAGAGAAAATTTTACCTCTCCCTTGAAGAATTTAAATTGGGGGCCTTCTGCCCTAACCAGTTTGGCTCAGTGGATAGAGCATCGGCCTGCAGACTGAAAGGTCCCAGGTTTGATTCCGGTCAAGAGCATGTACTGTGGTTGTGGGCATATCCCCAGTAAAAGGTGTGCAGGAGGCAGCTGATCGATGTTTCTCTCTCATCGATATTTCTAACTCTCTATCTCTCTCCCTTCCTGTCTATAAAAAAATCAATAAAATATATTTTTAAAAAGTAAATAAATTGGGATCTTCCTCATAGTAAGAGTTATTCCCAGAAATAGCTTTTATGGTCTATCTGTATAATAGGACAAACATCTAACTACTGAACATCTGCTCTTCTTATCATCCTGTGGATGACCTTCCTCCCCCTCCACAGGCCCAAGGCACCTGACCTCCGTTCAGAATGCCATATATACATATACCTCATTTTCCCTTTCTGTCTCTGAACCTACCATGTATGTGGGATTCCCATATGTATTTATTAACTAAGCTTTACTATTTTCTCTTGTTAACTTATCTCATGTTGCTTTCATTATTGATCAGCCAGAAGAACCTAGAAGGGAAGAGGAAAATTTCTTCCTCCTCAAAATTCCCCATAGTTCTATGAGTTATGATGTCCTAAGACATTTCAGTGAAACCTGAGAACTTCAGCCCTGGATAGAGGAAAGCATGGCTTACCCGTGGTCAGGTCAGAGTTACAAAAGAAAGATAACCAGGAGACGCTCCTCAGAAAAGCCCTCAAGAAATGCCAAACTGCCACTTCGGGGAATAAGACCTCAAGATCTGATGACTATTTCATGAGCCCTGTGTGGGGCCCTAGAAACACTAGAAATATTAAAATGCACAGGGCACTCATGTAAAAGCCTGGGCTCCAACAAACTCCAGCCCACACAGGCATATGCCCCAGTTATGGGTTCGATCCCCAGTGGGAGAGGGTGCAGGAGGCAGCCAATCAATGATTTTCTCATCATTTATGTTTTTATCTCTCTCTCCTTCTCCCATCCTCTCTGAAATCAATAAAAATATATTGACTGTGGTTTATTAAAGCACATTAAATTTTCCAAAGTCCTGAGTCTGTGATACACAAAAAGATATATGTTTCTTCATGGTCACAGACAAGAATCTGAAGCTCTTTATATTCCATTATATTCTACTGGTCTATCTCTCTAGAAGTCAATAACCTCATTAGCAGAAATATTGTTTGACTTCCATAATTGGGCTAGCACCTTTCATCCCCAGAGAGACTTAGAATATAGTTATTTTTATAAAAAAGAAAATAGAGCGTTACATTTATATATATTTATCTTCGTAATAGGTAAAAGGATCTGACCCGTTTTAATGATAGCCTTGAATCTCACCTAAAACACTTAATCAAGGAATTTATTTTTATGAAATCTTACATTTTATATTTAGTATTAAAACACCAAAGTATAACAGGTACTCTTATATTACTCTTCTAAAGATTTTGCTTATTCATTTATCTTCTTTCTCACTGGAATTAATCTTTGTCAATGGTGTAAGATTTGGATCCAAATCAATTGCATTGTCTTTATGGATATTGTCTCAGTGCAGTAAGTTTTTTTACTTTTTTTAATATACATATACTAGGGGCCCGGTGCACAAAAATTTGTGCACTCGGGGTGGAGGGAGTCCCTCAGCCCGGCCTGTGCCCTCTCACAGTCTGGGACCCCTCAGTGTATGTCCTATGATGGCCCCAGTATGCCAGGCTCCTTCTGTGTG
This sequence comes from Murina feae, assembly GCA_004026665.1. NCBI lineage: Eukaryota > Metazoa > Chordata > Mammalia > Chiroptera > Vespertilionidae > Murina > Murina feae. The sequence goes on along the minus strand of PVJC01031787.1, from coordinate 324 downwards.
TGTGTGTGTGTGTGTGTGTGTGGCCACTGGGGACCTGCCCGCAGCCGCATCTGAGGCTCGGAGCAGTCCTCCTGTGTGTGTCTACCTGCTGGGGGCCTGCCCCCAGGCACACCATGGAGGCTTGGAGCAGGTACCCCCTCTATGTTGATCTCTCATACTCTTGCCCTCCCCTGCATGTTGTTCTCTTTTTTGAGCTGTGGCCAGGGCTGGGTGCTGCCTGCCTCCCAAGCTTGCCTACTGCCCATCTTTCTCCAGTCACCAGAAAGCAGGGAAAACCCCACCTCGTTGTCAGGCCAGCCTTTTCCTGCTCCCTGATCCCCGGAA
>PVJC01031786.1:0-20354 GCA_004026665.1 Murina feae | reverse complement strand
AAATAAAAAAACAAAAAAACAAAGTGTGTTGTGTGTATATATGTATGTACACATATCTACTCTTATAAAAGAGTAATATACAAATTAACTATCACTCTGAGACACCTAAGCCACACCTACCAGCCAAGCCACGACCCCATCCAATCAGAGTGGTGGTATGCAAATTAACCCAGCCAAGATGGAGGCCGGCAGCCATGGAGCTGGAGCAAACAGGAGGCTTCCGTTGCAACTGCCTGCCTAGGCTGGCTGGCCTCTGCTCAAGGCAACATAGTTTCAATTATAGAAGCTATGGAGCTGAAGCAAAAGGAGGCCAGCGATGGAGGAAACTGCCTACCTAGTCTGGCTGGGCCTCTGCTCAAGGCAACAAAGTTTCAATTACAGAAGATAAATAAACCCCAGCCAGCCTTTGCTGGGACGTTGGGTCAATGGGAGCTGTGGGCAACCTGAAAACGGCCCTCAGCCTCTCACTCAGGCTGGACAGGCACCCCAGTAGGGACCAGAACCCTGAAGGGACTGTGGGCAGCCTGAAAACGGCCTTCAGCCCCTTACCCAGGCTGGCCACACCCCCATGGGTAAGGGTCCCCAGTGGGGGGCTTGGCCAGCCTGCACAGCCATCAGCCACTCACCCAGGCTGGCCAGGCACGCCAGCAGGTGGACATTCCCTGAGAGGTCCCAGACTGAGAGAGGGCACAGGCCGGGCTGAGGGATCTCTGCGAGTGCACAAATTTTTGTGCACTGGGCTCCTAGTATATATATAAATATGTATTTTAAAAACTCATTTGTTTATTGCTGTGTCTCCTAAAAAGGATATAAACCACGCCAGGCAGATATTTTCATGTTAGATTCATACTGATCCTTAAGACAGAGGAGCGACTGGCAGACAGTAAATGTGCTGGATAAATGAATAATTTTTATAAGTGGAAAAAAGCTTTCCATTCATGGACCGCCCCGTAGAGATCACCTGTTCTCGGGCTTCAGTTGACAAGGGCGCCCCACTGCTCTCAGCCCATTCCAGTCAGAAGAGGGGCTCCTCGGGATCACAGGCAGAGCCTCGAACTCGGGGTGCAGGAGTGGCTCCCATGCCGCCTGCCAGAGGATCTGGGGGAGATAGCTCATTTGTCTTGGCTTCCTTTCCCCCTGCAGAGGGGTGCTGGCTGCTTCTGCCCCCCTCTGCACTCACTCACTGAGCAGACCCCTCCAGCAGTGCTCAGGAGGGGCCCGGGTCACTTACAGGACGTGGTTCTGTGGGGCAGGGGTGGGGGGTGGCAGCTAATCCTCAGGAGCCTTTAATGTTTACACTTCAGTCAGGGAGGAAGATAAGACCAGCACCTGCACGACTGCGGGAAAGGCTGTACACAAACAGGGGAAGGGAGGCAGGAGGCTGAGTCCCGAGGCGAGGAAATGGCCTCTGCTGGAGGCCTTAAAGGTTCAAGGCCAAGCAGAGTTGGGTCATCCAGAAATGACTTTACAAGTAAAATATGCTCATTAGAGAAAAAAGAGTTCAGAGAAAAACACAAAATCAGGAAGTGGTTTTACTTTGTATACAGACTGAGGGGTAGGAAGAGGTAATGCAGGCTCCTAGGCCCCGGAGAGGCGGCGGCAGGTCTAGAGCAGGCTGGGGAGGCAGATCACAGCCACACACACAAGACCCCCACGACTCTACAAGGGCCTGCTCCACTTCCGCTTGAACCCAACAGCACACCGTGTTTCTGTGTGCCAGGCGTGACTGTACGCTCCTTAGGAAGGCTTCACAAGTGAGGACTGTGAAGCAGGTACTAGTATCGTCTCCATTTACAGAGGACAAAACCAGAGCAAGGAAGAGGGAAGTAAGCTGCATGACCACTGGAGCCTGGATGCAGAGCCAGGAGCCCTGTGCGTTCAGGGTGGAGGAGCTCCACTAATGCTACAAAGTGTCCATACCCTTCCTAGTCCCGTCCTGCCTGACCTCTGGGCACCCAGGCTCAGCCTGTACCACCTTCCTCCCAAAGCCATGGTCCCCAGGTGAAACCTCTGTCACTGCAGCATGTGTCACTGGACTGCTTCCCGACCCCTCTCCCTCAGTCTATCATTCCCTCTTAATGCATGGCCTCTAAAACCCCCAATAACCAAGATGAAGTGGAAGTGTCGGAATGGCAATACTTTAAATCCCAAAAGCCTATCGCCTATCTTTTCTCCTACGTCACCGAGAGACCAAAGTGCCATCTAGGCGCCATCTGTTTAACCCTTAGATAAGACGATTCAGCAGATCAGAGCCCCTGCCCAGGCCCTGCTGCAATCCAGGAGGTGAGAGGACAGGGAGAGGGCTGTATGCCAAGTACACGCCCATCCCTGCCAGCACCAGGCTGTGCCCCTCTGGGCAACCTCTAACCTCTCTGTGGCTCATTCTCCCATCTGAGATGGGATTAATATCCACATGCCTTCCCTAAGGAAGGCAGCAAGGCTCAAATGACAGAGTAAATGTGAGAAACATCTGTATTATATAATTCACACACCAAAATGTTAATGATGGATATTTTAGGGGTCATTTTTATTTCTTTTATTGTTTATCTGATTTTCCTAAAGTTCATATAATGATTATGTGCTGTGTTTAGTAAGGAAAAAAAAAGTTTGAAAGCATGATACAAACATGAGACATCATTAGTTTAGAAAGCAGCAAGAAGCAGCAGCAGAAGCCGAAGACGCCGCCTCTCCCAGGATGTGGCATTCTGGCACGCGGTGTCAGGCGTTCCCTGCTGACCTTCAGAGCAGCGGCGGTGCTCAGGCAGGACCCCGCACACAGCGAGTGGGTGGGCTGCACATCTGCCCCGCAGCAGCCGTGGACGCTCACAGCCTGGACTGGGAGGGTGGGGAGGAGGAGGCAGAGGTGGAGGATGGGTGGTTTTCCGTGTCTGCAGCAGTCTTTCTGTCATAAGGAAGCTGAGCAGAAGGGAGAGCCTCCTTCCCACACTGCTCGCTGTCTCCCTCGCCAAAGCTCCGGCTCCCCTCGAGTGAAACGGCTCAGGAGCGAGCAGCTCACCTGGTGCTGGCTCTCGCTCCCAGTACCTGCTTTCTGCGCTTCCTTTCCTTGCCAGGTGCGCGCCGATCTGAGGTCCCTGACAAGAGCCTAGTAAACAAATACTTGAAAAGCATGAAGTCCCCAAAGAGGGACGGGCGAACCAGAGGTGAGGGAGAGAAAGGACAAACCAGAGAATTCAACTTCAGGGAGCCCAGAGCAGCTTCTGAAACATCAAAGCACCGTGGAGTCAGAGAACCGGCCCGGGCCTCACCTTCCATCCTCATTTGGCGCTGCCAGGAGCAGCTCCTGAGTGTGTGCCAACATGACAGCCTGTGAGAGCTCAGTGAGGAAGCTGGTCCCAGCTGCCCTGGTGCCTCAGGGCCCGGGGCCAGCCAGGAGGGTGTGCGGGAGCCTCGGGGAAGCGCCGAGACTGGCGTGACTTAGTGATGACTTGGTGAATTCGTTTAGAAAGCAGAAGGCCTGACACGTCGGGTCATGTCAGCTCCCTGTCTGGATTTCAGCCCCATCTGCAGGAGGGAGATGGGGCTCCCACAAAAGAATCAAGGTAAAGCCCAGCCATGCTCCCCAGGTGCTACCTGCGGTGCCCGCCTCTCTAGGGAGCCTTTGGCCCTGCCTACCTGGCTGTCAGTACAGTGTGTGGGGGTCCTCCAAGAGGCACTGTGGGAGGAGGCAGAACACCCAGAACCCTCTCAGGACCCACCTGGCTGGCACTGTCTGCTCCTGGCCAGGCCACTTTGGCCCTGGTCCCAAGTTTAGCCCCGTATCCTGCAGCTCCGTGAACATGGGACACAGACTCTCCTGGACTTTCAACTCTACACCAAGAGGACAACGTGGCCTTAACAGACCATGTCTTGACTGAGCCAGAGCCACTGTTTCCCTCAGAACAACTGCCCCGGGGAAGAACACATGGTGCCTCCTGCGCTTGGGAAGAGATGCTAACCAGGAAAATGACAGGTTGGTGGGCTGGTCACCAGTGCAGAGGGCAGGCAGGGCAGTCCTGGAGTGCCGTGTCGCCACCTTGGCCCTCCTTGCTGGCTGCTTCCTGGAGAACCTCCACCCAAATCCTGGGGTGTGAGCGCACGCAGGCGGTAACTCCCCACCCACAGGCGGTAACTCCCCACCCACAGCAGTCTGCTTGGCAAGGCTCTGCACACCTTTCCCCTGTGAATGCCTCCGGTCTCTCTCCATGCCCCCAGGGACCCAGGCAGGTTTAGACAGTACCTTCTCCATCCACCTGATTGCCCTCAGGACTCATGGGCCAACTTGGGGATCCTAGGCACTGACCCTAACCCAGGCCACGGCCAGGTACGTGAGGCCTGCACTTCCCTGTCTGGACAGGCAGGGCTGGAACAGCACCAGCAGCTCACCTTAAAAAAAAATTTCTTTTAAATTATTGTCTAAAAGTTTTACATATGTCTTCTTTTTCCCCAATTGACACCCCGCCCAAGCCACTCCCACCCCGGGGAAGCCCCCACCGCCCAGTGCCTGTGTCCATTGGATATGCTAACATGTGTGCACACAAGTCCTTTGGCAGCTTGCCTTTGCAACATCCGCACGAAAGTATTTATTCCAAAGGTGGCTAAGCAGCGTCCAACGCCTACCCACCAGTTGCCTAAGGTGCCTGGGCCTTCCTAGGGAACGGCCTGGTACATGCAGGAGAGCAACGTGGGCGAGGGAGGTACCTCTCTCTTCCCTTTCACCTTAGATCCTACAAGGGCTGTTGTTCCGCTGGGTTTTCAGCACTGGTACCTGCGGGTTGGTGCCACCATAATGATGACCAGCCACCTCAGAGGAGGAGGCAGACTGGCAACAGGGCAAGTGCAGGACTTTGGTCCAAAGAGAACTGGGTTTGAATCCTAGCTTGCTACTTACCAGCTGAGTGGCCTTGGGCAAACTGCTTCACCTGAGTGTCTAGTTCCTCATATGTACAAGGGCTCAGCCCAGGGAGGTGACATAACTTACCTACGAGAGACGGTTGTAGAGCTTTGGTCCTAAATGCCATTTCCTGGCTCACAGGACTTTTTTGACTACATCAGCGATTTTCAACTGGTGTGCTACAAGACTTTTTAAAACATGCAATACCTGATTACTTGGTCAGGGGCACCGACCTCTTTTCCCTTAGATTTCCAAATAGAAAAAGGACAACAGCCAGCAAACAATAGCCGTCAGACGTGAATGAATAAAAATTGTACCTATTTTTCAGATTAGCAAAAAATCTATTTTTTGGTGTGCCACAGAAACTAATTACACCAGTAACTAGTTTATGTGTGCCGTGAGATGAGAAGGGTTGAACATCACTGGACTACATCAAGATGTTTCTCAATAGCAGGTACAAATGACAGAGAAATAGCCTATTTTCCAAAATGGCTGTCGGCTATCCCAAAAGTCAGCAAAGAGTTCCCTCCAAAGTTCTCTGCCTTCAAAACCTAATCAACCAACCAACACCACCACCAAAAACCCCAAAGTTCTCTGCCTTCAAACAAAAGCAGTCCTCACGGACACCAACCTAACCAGGGGATTGCAGTTAGTATCATCTTTACTGGGGCCAACTGGCACCATCAGCTTCCTGGTGTGAAGCAATAGGAAGCACTCATCACCCTTGTAAGCTCCCACCAAAAATGTTATTGTAAATCTAATCACAAGGAAACACTCCTACAAGCATGGACTGGATAATCTATGACACAATGCCAAGACAATGTAACAGCCCTGGCCAGTATGGCTCAGTTGGTTGAGCGTCCTCTCATGCACCAACAGGTTGCCGGTTCAATTCCCAGTCAGGACACATGCCCGGATTGTAGGCTCGATCCCCAGTAGGGGGTGTGCAGGAGGCAGCTAATGGATTGTTTCTCTCATCCTATTTCTCTCCTTTTCTTTTTCCTTCTCCCTGCTCTAAAAAAATCAATCTAATCTAATAAAAGCGTAATATTGAAATTGACCGTTTCTTCGGGATGCCTAAGCCATGCCCACCAGCCAATCAGAGCGGATGTATGCAAATTAACCCAGCCAAGATGGAGGCCGGCAGTCATGGAGCTGAGTAAACAGGCAGCTTCCATTGCAGCAGGAGTAAAACTGTTTGCCGGCTGCCTGGGCTTCTCTCGGCTCCAGGCAACAATGTATTTGCAACATTGTCTCAATTAGAGAAGCCTCGGAGGTAAAGCAAACAGCAATCCTGGCTGCCACTACTAAGGCAACATTGTCTCAATTATAGAAGCCTCAGAGGTGAAGCAAACAGCAGCCTTCCATTGCACCAGCGATGGAGGAAACTGCCTGCCTAGAGTCTACTAAGGCAGCATTGTTTCAATTATAGAAGCCACGAGCTGAAGCAAACAGAGGCTTCATTAGCTGCCTAGGCCTCGGCTTAAAGGAACAGTGTATCAATTATATAAGATAAACAAACTCCAGAAACCTGCTTCCAGCCAGCCTTGCTGGGACATTGGGTCAATGGGAGCTGTGGGCAGCCTGAAAGCCTAAAAACACCCCTCAGCCCGTCACCCACGCTGGCCAAACCCCAATGGGGTGAGGGTCCCCACTGGGGGGCTTGACCAGCCTGCAAACAGCCATCAGCCCCTCACCCAGGCTGGCCAGGTACCCCAGCAGGGCCCCAAAACCTGAAGGGACTGTGGGCAGCCTGAAAACGGCCCTCAGCCCCTCACCTAGGCTGACCAGGCACGCCAGCAGGTGGACATCCCCAGAGGGGTCCCAGACTGCGAGAGGGCACAGGTCGGGCTGAGGGACCTCCTGAGTGCACAAATTTTTGTGCACCGGGCCCCTAGTAAAAATATAATTGAAAAGAAAGAAAGAAAACGTAACTGTTAGCAATTGGTGAATCTTAGTGAAGGAAATACAAAAGTTCAAAGTAGCATTCTTTCAACTTTTCTGTAGCTTTGGCATTTTTAAAAAATATGTTTACTGATTTTAGAGAGCATAACACTGATGTCAGAAACATTAATCATTTGCCTCCCATATACACCCAACCAGGGATCAAACCCACAACCTAGGTATGTGCCCTGACTGGGAATCAAACCCAGTCAACCGAGCCACCCGACTAGGGCAGCTGTGGCCGTTGGGTTGGATAAACACAGAAAGAAAAAGGCTGTTTGGCCCGCAGGTCACCACCTGGCTCTGAGCCAACAAGGGCTCAGCGGCATCATGTTTGGTTTTTCTCCCCAGTGCGGAGAGTAACAACCCACGCTCCTGTGCCCATTGGTCAAGGCGTGGCACAATAAGGATCTCAGTGTTTCTAAGCTCACCCTCCACAGAACGCTACAATCTGAACCATCTTGTCAGCCAGTGATTTACACAGCGCTTCCCAACAGCCACTGCCAACAAGCAAGTGACTGCCATGGAGCACCCTCCAGGGGTCAGGTGCCAAGCTGGTCCCACAGACATTGTGACAGATATGACACAGCGGCTGCCCTGCGGAGCTTACCCTACAGGTTACCTTTCAACACTTGGCTTTCCTCAAATCCTGCCTTATGACCTCTTAACAAGTATTTCCATGCAAGACATCTTTCCCAACTTTTCTTAGGAAATTTATGTTTTACTGAATCCCAAATTCAGAGAACCCTCCCAAATATTGACAAATTGAGAAAATGGGAAAAGGTATAATCTTCTGGTGAGAATTAAAGCTTAACAATCAAACCTTAGAGATGTTATTGGTTTCAAGGAATCCACTACTAGTAACTTCACGTCAAAGCAAGAATAAGAAATTAACATGCAGAGTTGAAGGTCAAGGCTGACGTTTCTGGGAATCAGGGCAGGAGCGCCACAATGTGATCAAGTCTTGCTTGTAGTCACTGCCGTGTTGTGTGTGTTCATGACCCTGTCTGCTGCTAATGGTGAGTCATTCTTGCAAATATATGTTAATATACTAATATACATAGTATATAGAAACCCTACAAGCAGAATTCTAGGAAGTAAGTTTACAAACAAGTCAAACTGGCAATTCTGACACGTGATTCTATGCAGTGCTATTATTAACTTTCTTAGGAGATACACTTGTTAGATTATTCAAACACTACCCAATAATGTTCACTGGAATCTTCTAGCATTTGACTATTTGCTACAGGAGAAAGGGGGAAAAAAGTGAGTATTGTGGAATTCTAGGACATAAAATCAGAAGCTGATCTTAACCTGCATTAGCAAAAGCAGTGCCCTGGCTCAGTTGGTTGGGCATCATCCCATGCACCAAAAGGTTGCTGGTTCACTTCCTGGTTAGGGCACATGCCTAGGCTGCAGGTTCAATCCCCCATTGGGGGACATGCAGGAAGCAGCCCACCGATGTTTCACTCTCACGTCGATGTTTCTCTCTCCCGCTCTCTCAAAAAAATAAAATTTTAAAATAAATAATCAGTATTGGTTAGTAAAGGCAACAGCTAAAGCAAAACTGGGGCAAAGGAAGTGTGTTCATCACTAAAAAAGAAAATGAACTTATTCAAAATAACTATACCTCGATGTCCATCTTGAAAATAGTTCTGGATACACACTTTAACTATTCAATCAACATCAAGTCAAAAAGAAAGGAATTTTTCTACATCCGGGGTATTTGTCATGGAACAAAGATCAAGATCATTAGAAAGGGCAATTAATGTTTTGTGTATTTTACAATTTTATTTTAGACCCACACAGAATTGATTTAAAAATAAATCCTCACCTGAAGATATATTTTTTAGATAGAGTAGAAGGGAGGAAGGTGGGGGGGGGGGGGGGGAGAGAGGGAGAGAGAGAGGGAGATCCTTTGCAAGAGAGACACATCTACCAGTTGCTTCCCACACTCCCCCACAAGGATTAGGGATTGAATTTGTAACCAAGTTACCCAGCCTTGACCAGGAATTGAATCCGCGAACCTTCGGTCCATGGGCTGGTGCTCTAACCATGAGCCAGAGGCTGACCAATGGATTTTTTACAAAAGAAAATGGCAATTCAGCAAAGTGAACAAATTGTTATGAAACAATAGAATCAACTAAAACGGAAAAAACTTTTTTTCAGAGAACCTTGATTTATGCTTTACATCTTTTATAAAATTAACTAAAAATGGATACATCTAAATGTAAAATTAAAAATTATAAACTTTTTAAAAGAAAACATGGGAAATTCTTTGTGAACTTGGGTTAGGCAAAAGGTTTTCTTAGATACAATATCAGAAACAGGATTCATTAAAAAATTTTTTGACAGCCCAGCCGCTGTGGCTCAGTGGTTAAGTGTTGACCCATGAACAAAGGTTCAATTCCCAGTCAGGGCACATGCCCAATTGTGGGCCTGATCCCCAGTGGGGGTCATTCAGGAGGCAGCCAATTGATATCTATCTCTCTCATCGGTTTTTCTCTCTATTCCTCTCTCTCTAAAATCAATAAAAACATACTAAATTTTTTTAAATAAATTGGATTTCATCAAAATTGACTTCTGCTCTTTGAAAGGTACATTAAGAGAATGAAAAGACAAGCCATTCACTGGGAACGAACTTGCAAATTGCACATCTGACAAAAGACTTGTGTCTAAGATATTTAAAGAACTCCCCACACTTAGCAGTAAGAAAACAAACATCCCAATTAATAGGCAAAAGATCTGAACAGATACTTCAACAGAGAAAATACACAGATGACAAATAAACACATGAAAATGATGTGCAACATCCTTAGTCTTAGGGAAAAACACCCACGGAATGGCCAAAACAACCCAAAACCTGACAACACTGCATGTGAACAGGGCCACGGAGAAGCTGGAACTCGCGTACGCTGCTGGTGGGGATGCACAGCACAGCCACTATAGGAAACAGCTGGGCAGGTAACCTTATTCTTACCGTACACTCAGCAATCTCACTCTGAGGACTTTCCCTAAGTGAAATGAAAACCTATGTTTCAACCAGCAAATGAATGTTACTCAAAATTGCCAAAACCCAGAAACAACCTAAATGTACTTCAAACGAAGAATGGATGAGCAAGTTGTGGCCCATCCTGACAATAGAATACTTATTCAATCACAGAAAGAGACAAATACCGATACATGCAGCAGCAACGGATGGGTACAGTCTACTGTGCTAAGTGAGACTCAAATGGCTATGACTCCATTTCTATAACATTCTCAAAGGAGCAAAACTACAGAGACAGAATAAGTAATGGGTTAATGTTAAGGTGCGGTTTGACTACAAAGGAGTAGCATAAGGCAATGTCGTCTTTAGGGGGTGATGGCACAGTTCTTTATATGGATTATTTATCTGGCGATAATTAATGACTATGGATTTGCCAAAACTCAGAACTGCACACCAAAAAAAGATGAATTTTAGTGTCTGGAAATTTAAAAATAAAGATCTTAAATGTCACATTAAGAATAACTTTAACATATTAAATATTTGTCGTATTATCCTTAAAACATTAAATGATTTTTATCAGACATTCATTTTTTTAAAATAAATATTTTTTATTGATTTCAGAGAAAGAGGGAGAAGGAGAGAGAGAGAGAAACATCAATGATGATAAAGAATCAATGGTTGTCTGCCTCCTGCACACCCCAGACTGGGGATCAAGCCTGAAACCTGGGCATGTGCTCTGATTGAGAATCGACCTTCTGGTTCATAGGTCAACACTCAACCACTGAGCCACACCAGCCAGGCAAGCATTGCTTTTGTTAATGTTCTCTTTCTTTAACATTTTCTACTATCAAATATCTATACCAGGTGGAGGTCATTTATACATGTTAATAAAACATATAATCTTGTCACAATATAGTGTTCCCAAATAATAATAAACCATGCATTTACTATTATATATATTTTTTTCTTTTATGGGAAAACCTCTGAAACTTTTATCATAGAAAAAATAATTCACAGTTTATCATGGTCTCTCATTTTTATTTAAAAACCCGTAAATACAGTGTTACAAAAGATAGGACTCTGGGAATTCCCAGGAAATTCTATGCCTTTTCCCCAAATTCTGAAAGTCAGTGAGTGCCGGGAAGTGGGCGGCACCGGTCTTGACCCTTTGCCAGGCAGCCTTCACTAAGACCTCCATCGCCATCTCCACCACCTCCAGCCAGAGCCCCTTCAAATCACACATGGTTCAGGGACTGATTTGGGAACCTGTGCAATGCACTGGCCTAGACTGCTTCAGGGGGAGATGCCCAAAAGGGCAAGGGAGAGACTGCCCTCGAGGAGGTGGCGTACGATGAGTTGTGTGGGGGAGGCCGCACAGGAAGTGGACACTCAGAGGGAGAAATGTTCCAACCCGGAGAAGCAGGATGAGTGTGCAGCAGGTGTCAGGGCCTTTCAGCTGGGCCAGGAGGCTGGGCAAGGCACGTCGAGGGCAGGCCACGGAGTGCATACCTGGGAATGGCGAGCTGTCCCTTAGGCTGGGGCATCCCATTCTCTGAAGGACAGATGAGGCACCAGGCACAGCCTTAGTGTCCTACTTCCTAAGGGTGGACTTAATTCTGTGGCAAAGGGGAGGGCAGAATCAGAGAGGAGCATTGGTTCCAATGTTTGTAAGAGCAGAGAGAGGCAGCGCCCGCTGAGGGCTTCTGAAACAACAGGGAGAGAAGCTGAGGGTCTGAAATCACATCCCTCATCCCTTCAGACCTCTACACTCCGCCCACTGAACTTCCAGCACACCGGCCTACCTCCCTCTGGGCCTTGGCATAGTCTGTTCCTTCCACCTGGGACCTTACCCCTTTCTTAACCTGACTAACCCTCCTTGTCCTCAAATCTCAGCTTCCATTTCACTTCCTCAGATAAGCCTCCCGCGGTGTGCTCCTACAGTCCTGGATTTCCCAAGCGTCACCCTATGCACACTTTCTCGCTTTTGCAGTTTACTACATATTTACTCAGGGAGGCACTATTTGCTTGCTTGCCTGATCACAGGGCATAATGCTCTCCTGGTGGGAGTGTGCAGTCTGCATTAACTGAAGCAGCATGGTGTGCCACCAAGTCTTCCATTATGTCCCACCACAAAACATCACCAGCCACCCACCACATTCCCTCGCAGACGCTGCTCCCATCTTCTTTCTGGATGTGTGTGCACCTCTAGACCCAGCTCCGCAACCACACAAGTCCCTCAAAGGAGAGACCCAGTTTTACTCTTCACTAAACAAACACCAACCTCTCTCGCCTCCTCACTGTTTACAGAGTGCCCTGAGCTACAAAAAATGTCTTCGGTCTGTCTTCCTCACAGGGCTATGAGGACCACACTGGAAAACAGCTGGGAAGATGTGTTATTTACTTTTTATGTGTGTTTTTAAAGAAATGATTTTAGAGCAAGAGGAAGGGAGGAGGAGAGAGAGAGAAACATTGATTGTTTGCCTCCTGGACACATCTAGACTGGGGATCGAACCTGCACTCTGGGTATGTGCCCTGACTGGCAAGCTTTAGGTGCACAGGATAATGCTCAACCAGCTGAGCCACATCGGCCAGAGTGGGAAGAGGTTTCATACACCACAGTTCACTTGACAAATCTAAGGCATTTAAATGTCTAGTTACATGAATGTGTGCTAGAAAATTATTGGTTAAACTTTATGTATATCATATGAACAACAAAACAAGTTTTTTTTAAAAAGAATGTAGCCTGGCGGGCGTGGCTCAGTGGTTGAGTGTTGACCTATGAACCAGGAGGTCATAGTTTGATTGTCAGGGCACCTGCCCAGGTTGCGGGCTTGATCCCCAGCGTGGGGCATGCAGGAGGCAGGTGATCTATGATTCTCTCTCATCACTGATGTTTCTCCCTCCCTCTCCTTCTCCTTTCCTCTCTGAAATCAATAAAAATATATTTTAAAAAAAGGTTTGAAGGAATGCAGTGTCAACTATCTTTTAATAAAAATAAATGAATTTTAACAATAGCCTTACAATATAATTAGCTTATATTCTAATATATATATATATATATATATATATATATATATATATATATATATATCTTTAATAAAAAAAGGAATGCAATAGATCTGTATGTGCTGATGTGGAAAATTCCCAACATATACTTAAGTGAAAAGAGCTAGGGTCAAAACAATTTACTGTGCTCCCTACTCCACAGGGATCAAGAGTAGGAAGAGGAAAAATATATATACACGTGAGTATGTGCATGGAATAATTTTGGAAAACTGATCCCCATCACCTTCACAACCCTGGGGAATGGGGCTAATGATCCCATGATAATAATCAGACCCTTTTTGTCAAATAACTTTCTCATCTATCGAGTGCTACTTGTTTATTAATAAACATCCTATATAATAAAAACCTAATATGCAAATCGATGGAACGGTAGAATGACCAATCACTATGACACGCACTGATCACCAGGGGGCAGACGCTCAACACAGGAGCTGCCCCCCTGGTGGTCAGTGCGCTCCCACAGGGGGAGTACCACTCAGCCAGAAGCCTGGCGAGCACAGCCGCAGTTGCAGGAACCTCTCCCCTCCGCTGCAGTGGTAGCGCTAAGGAGCAGTGAGCAGGTGAGCAGTAAGGAGCAAGGGATCCCAGACTACGAAAGGGCGCAGGCCTGGCTGAGGGGATCCCCCCCCCCACACACACACACACACACACACACGCACACACCCCTCCCCCAGTGCACAAATTTTGTGCACCGGGCCTCTAGTTTTAACATAAAAATAAGCTAAAACGAGGGGCTAAGCTTGTACCACCTCCACTGTCCTCCCCTACTGCCTAGAGTTCATCTTGAGGGTAACCTGAAGGCAGCCTGTTTAAACCTGGGCTCGGGCCCCATAAGTCATCAGATTCTGTAACAGGCTGGAGACAGAAGTGGAAGAGATGAAAACCATCAGTGAACTCAGTCAGAGGATCCCCTAGGGCCTTGTAAGGAACAACAACTGATGCAATTCCACCTTTTGTCTGGAGGTGTAAAGCTGAGAGCTGACAGCCTAGGGCCAAAGCAGGAGCTAGGGGGTCAGGACCACTGGCGGCAGGTCAATGCTGCCCAACCTGTCATGTGGCCCAAACTGAGCTGGGCCTGGGAGAGGCCTGGCTTTCCCGTCTCCCTACGAATATGCAAACCCAAAGTTGGGAGACTGCAACCCAAGGGAGAAGGCAGAAGGACAAGGGCCTGCAACCCAAGGGAGAAGGCAGAAGGACAGGCGCCTATAGGGGCTGCTAGTCTTCCTAGCTCGAAGAGCTCCACAGAGCACATGACAGAGCTCCCCAGGGCCAGAAAGAACCATCCCGGGCCAGAACGAACCATCTGCACCTCCCTTTTTCCTCTCCTGCCACCTCCACCTGCTCCTCCCCCAACACTTCCTATACTAATCAATGGGACACAATCCCCTAGTCACAGGCTGAAATGCCAATGCCATCTGAGTTTCTTTTCAACCACCCACTGTTTCCTTTCTCTGACCTTGTGGCAGTCCTGGCTCGGGCCCTGCCCACCCCGCACCTGAACCTGCCTCTAGACACTTCCTTGCCCCAGTCCAGCCTCCCTATTCCTGCTGGTGACATTCCTAAGCCTAGACATGATCCGTCGGACCCCTGCCCACAATCTCCTGCAGCTTCAGTGCCCAAATAAAATCCAACTCCTTAATGTGCCATCCAAGGCCTTCCCCTCTGGCCCCAACCTTTCAGTCCAACCACAGTGGGTAAGAGCAGTAGTAATAACAACGTACCAAGTGCCCACTTCTTAATCCTGGTAACAACCAGGATTACCTTTGACAGACAAGAAAACTGAGCACAGGAGGGTTAAGTACCTTGATCAGGGTCACAGTCCAACCTCATAAGGAATGTACTGGGTTAGAACTAACCACCTTGTACCCGTCTGTCTTCCCTAAAAGATTAAACCCTAAGGGCTTGGGTACACCTTTTATTTAAATTATTGCAGCAAGCTCTCCACTGCCTCACTGACTTCTCAAAAGGAACTGGGTGAGGGTACAGACGGAGAGAGGGCAATAGGTGTTTCTAAGATGGAAATCAAAGATACTGTGGGTCACATAAATTGCTCTTAAATTCTCCTGAGTTCCAGAAGGAAGACCATGTTTAATGGCATGGACACTGCACAGAAAGCAGAAACTGTATTTCTTTTTCTTACATGTGAGTATTGCATCCTGAGACTCCTGATTACTCAATGCAGATAAAATGCTCAGACCTACTTTACGAGACCTGAGGAGAATTTTACTGCTCTAATGGCTGCATTTCACGACGAGCTGCCACGGACAGCACATTGCAGATGCCAGCTGCCTGGTCAGGAGCA
The DNA here is from genome assembly GCA_004026665.1 of Murina feae. Taxonomy (NCBI): domain Eukaryota; kingdom Metazoa; phylum Chordata; class Mammalia; order Chiroptera; family Vespertilionidae; genus Murina; species Murina feae. Next base: position 5,162 of record PVJC01031786.1, on the reverse strand, counting down.
CCCCTCCTGCTGACGACCCCACTCCTGAGCAGTGTCTCCTGGCAATGCCATGGCATGTCCAGGAATAGGACGCACTCCTGCCACTCGCCTCTCACTGCCCATGGGCCTGGCACCTGGCTCTTCAAACGGGTGCCGCCTATCCCAGAGGCTCCCACTAAGCTGCCAGCTGTTCCCACTTCCTCCGGTTCTAAGGGCTATTCCTGGGGTGAGAAGGAAGGGGCAAAAACAACCCAACGACAATGACGATAAGAGAGCAGGAGAGGGCACAGAGGAACTAAATGGATAAAGTTTGGAGGCTGCTCCGATGACCTCCCGGCAAGTGTGCAAGGCACTCTCTATGCCTTCCTCCACACCTCCTCTACCATCCTCCCTTCGCACTGTACTTGTTTACTTGTCTATGTCTCACCTCTGGAATGGGCACTCCTTGACTAGTCCTAATAACTCGCTAAACTAATGCTGAATGAATGGTGGCAGACCTTGTAAACTGTTCACCCCATATTGACTCCCTTCTCCCTTAGTTAGAAAATCCCAGTTTTATTCCCGGCAGCCATGTGGGTGGCTGCCATTCGGCCGTGATGGGAGGCCAATATGAGAAGAGGAAACTCCTGGGTTTCCTTCTAGGAAAGGTCCTTAAGAAGGAGACAGACAGCTAGCACACGTCCTTTTTATGTCTCCCCCTTATTCCTGGAAACCGGACAGGACAGCTGGAGCTCAGGGGCCATCTCAGACCATGACACGACCCAAGGGTGGCAGAGCAGAGGGGCCAGCTCTACACTGTCTTCCCAGATGGCTGTTAAACACCTAGAGAACAAACCTCTGTGGGGTTAAGCCACCGCTATTTCTGGCCGCTGCTTACTGACTGCCAAATGTAATTTCCAGCCGATTCATCAATAAGCCAATTAAACTTGGTTTTCTTAAATTATGCATCGATGACTTACAGTTCAAAGGTCAGTCACCAACTCTAATTTGCCCTTGTAATATAATGATACTTTGCCATTAATTAGGGACATCAGGAAGAGAGACAGAGCAATACAAGGAAGAGGTAGTAACAGGTGGATAAAATGAGGATAAAGATGATGATGAGGGATGAAGGCAAGAAGGGAGCAGGAAAATTGGGAGCAGAGAAGAGAGGCGATGTCGGGGGAAGACAGGGAAGGAGTACAGGGCAGAGGTGCCAGAACAAAGGAAGGGGAGACAGAGAGGGGAGAGAAGGGGAGGGAAGGTGTCAGGGGGTGCTGCGGCAGCAGTGACCAGGGGCATCGCTGCAGGCAGAGCACTGTGCCAGGCCTCTGCGGCTCTGAGACATTAAATAACTTTCCCCTTACAGAAAGTGATTAGAGACAGAAGACTTTCTTGAATGGGAGGAAGGGCACCATCCTCCTCCCCTCTCTCTCTATTCTATGGCCTGGAATGTGGATGTGATAGCTGGATCCATAGCAGTCATTTTGAACAATAAAGGCAACATCATGCCCTAAGAATGGCAGAGCAAGGAACTGGCAGAAACTTGGGCTCTTTATGGCCTAGTGGAGCTTCCACAATTGCCTGAGGCTACAAACTACTAACCCACTTGGAGTCCATCCATAAATCCATCCGTAACTTCTTGCTCCATTTTGTCCAGTCCTCAACAACACATCCCAAGGCCCACTCCCAAAGTATATATCACTTTGAGATATACTCTCCTAGAAAAATGGAGTCAGACTAGAAAAGGTGAAGAAACAATCTGAGAGTCCACCGGAAACCTTAATGCCACAAAAGCAGCAATGGCTGGGGAGCTGCCCTCAGGCGCCCCTGGAGACCAGCAGGTGACACTGTAAAGTTAACCTGTCATAATTTAGAGAAATGGAAGAAGGGAGAAGTTCCTACAGTCACACGTGGGGCCATTCCTTAGAAACATAAAAGGTGGTCCCGTAATCTCAGACTAGTCTGTAACGGTGCTAGCAAATCACCCAAGAAAATACGAGCTGACTGTCCGATCTCAGAAAGAGAAGAGCTCCCTCTGAATTAAAGCACCGGCTGTGGAAGAGGCAGGTGTGCACACAGCAGTAGCACCTGGAATTCGTCTTGCACCGTCAACTGCAGCTCCATGTGCTAGGCATCTCTGCGACGAGACTAAACGCTCCTATCTGAGGACAGGGATGTGTCATTACTATTTCGGTCTCCTCAGCAATAGCACCCAGCAGGGTAGTAACCACACAGGTGCTGATTCAGGCAAGCACTAATGGCAACCACGTGTGCTGCCTAAGTGTCCCCGACCCCTCGCTGAGTTGAAGCTGATTCCTGAGATCCCAGCCAAGCGGCCCGAGAGTCAGCGTTGTCCCATCAGATGACTGCCTGCCCGACACCCTCTAGGGATCTTCGGAGATCGTCTGAGAACATTCCTGTGTCAGAGGCCAGAGGGTCAGGCGGAGCTGAGGGGAAGGGATGGCACAAGCCCTGTTAGCTCTGCCCAGACCTATTCAATCTACCCTTTGCGCTGTAGAAATCTCAGAGGAGTAGGAACCTCAGCGGGGCTGGAAGTGATGGGCAGTCACGGGTGACACTTGGCACTAAGGCACCAGGCTACTGAGCTCTCACATCCTGTCTCCTTGGAGGCTCCAGCGTGCAGAATCATCTGCCCTAAAGCAACAGTCCCTTCCAGAAGTGCAGCCTTATTCTCCAATGAAAGGTTCTGGGGCCACTGGAGATGCCATTAGTTTGTATCCCTCTGGCTGGCACTCAGAGAAGCTGCGTTTGGGATGAAATGAGGGACAGGATGCTCAAGGCGAGAAACCACTTCAGTGTGCGGGATGTCGTGGCTTTTTCTGGCTGCCGGTTGGCTGTAAATCTCTGGCACCTCAGCTAGATTGAGAACCGCTAACCTGTGTCCTGCTCGCACTTCCATCAACTTGGCACACAGCTTGCCAAAAAAAGGCAAACTTTCCTGCTCTCTCTTCCTACACCTGTGTCTCACACCACTCCCACCCCTCACCTCTACTTAACCAGAGAAATTCAACTCAACAGGCAACACCAAGTGACAGGTGGGATGTCAGGGGCTCTGAGCACCAAGAAAAGCAAGACCCTGTCCTCAAGGGCTCAGAGTCTGGTAAGGAAAGGAAACATGCCAAGCAGCAACCCACCGAGATACTACAGACCCCGCACAGAAAAAGCAGAGGTCACTCTGCTGAAGGGATGAGGAGGGCAAAGGTAGACAGGCACTTCCAGGAGGCACAGGCATGTGCAAAGGTGCAGGAACCCGAGGGGACTAGCAGGGGCTCGGTTACCATATGGCAGACGTTGCCATTTTACAGATGAGAAAACTGAGGCACAGAGAGGTTAAATAACTTGTCCAAAATTACAAGTTATAAAGGAATAAATACAGGTTCTAAATCCAATTTTTAAGCATTACATACTGCTGAAGTGTGAAGTTTAAGAGTTAATTTTACCTCTAGTCATTGGACTCAGTGGACAGAGCATTAGCCTGTGGACTGAAGGTTCCCGGTTCGATTCTGGTCAAGGGCACATGCCTGGGTTGTGGGCTCGATCTCCAGTAGGGGTTGTGCAGGAGGCAGCCAATCAGTGATTCTCTCTCATTATTGATGTTTCTATCTCTCTCTCCCTTTCCCTTCCTCTCTGAAATCAATAAAAAAATATGTATAAGAGTTAAGTTCATACATGGGAGGCAGGGTGCGTCATGAAGGGCTTCATCCCCTATGTTAAGGATTTAGACTTGAACTTTCAGCAACATAGTGGACTGAATTAATGTGAAAGCACTCCCCCTGCCCACTACAGTCACCGAGAAATACTATATAAAACCAATGATATATTTAAACATACAAACTAACTTACAAGAAAAATAATGCCCACGTGCCAAAGTCACAAGAAAACTGAAACATGAACAGTATGTGAAACTAGTACCAAAGTGACCAGTAGATTTTGAAACCACATATGGTGTGCTCCAGTGCCTTGCTGTGGCTTTGAGCCCTGCTATCAAGACGAGAGCCTGGAAGTGCTGCCCAGTATAGGGAAGCAACAAGAAGCCGGCCCTCTCTCCAAGGCTGTGCGGAAGGGGGAGGTCACCGTAACAAACTACTAAGCTAGCCCCACCATTGATAGGAATCTGGTTTTACACTAACAGAGTTGGGTGAATGGGTTGCCAAACTGAAAGATGAACATAAAAACAACCAGGATCAATGAAACACTTCTAGCCCCTGCGACCCCCAAGCAAACTGCTTTGAGGAAAACTTTCACAAACCAGGGCACAAAACTCGCCCATAAAACAGAGTCCATCCCAAGATGATCTCAACAATCCAGAGTTACAAACCACACAAAAAATTAACCATCAAGAGGGGCAAGCATCAGACACAAAAAGATTAAGAATCTGAAAGAGACTGCAAAATGATAAAATGCAGATGTTTAAAGAGAGAAAGCAGCACACAAAAAAACAGATACTTGGGTGGTAGAATGGTCAACTTAGGTCTAAAAGGAATTCCAGAAAGCTAGAGGAGAGAAAATGGGAAAGAACCAGAGATGATGACTGAGAAGTTCCCAGAATTTAAAATAATAATAATAAAGTAAATGTTAACATTAGGGGGACCTGGGTGAAGAGATATAGAAACCCTATAAATCTAAATTTATCTAAAATTATTCCAAAATAGAAGTTTTTTAAAGTAACCTTCAGACAGAACTAGCACACCAATCCTAATCAAGAAAGTGAAAAACAAATCCAAATGGTTCTAAACAACAGTATATAGAGAAATATATTAAGTAAATTAAAGTTAAAAACACAGATGTACATTGTACTATTTTCATGTAGCAAAAAAAATGAAGGGAAAGAAAAGTAAGACTAGAATAAGATGTATAATTTTCAAATTAGTAAAGAGAATAAAGAAAACTCAATCGAACATAAGGCAGAAAAGAAGAAAAACAGGCAAAAAGGGATATGGAAAGTACTCAAAACATGATCATATCTATATTAATAAAAGGTTAATATGCTAATTAGACTGGGAGACCTTCCAGACAAAGCCATGGTGGCGGGGCTGAGGCAGAGGTGGTTAGGGGCGATCAGGCCAGCAGGAGAGGGCAGTTGGGAGTGATCAGGCTGGCGAGGAGGGCAGTTAGGGGCAAGTAAGCCTGCTGAGAGGGGGGCAGTTGGGGGTGAACAGGCCAGCAGGGGGGCAGTTGGG
>PVJC01031785.1:0-20336 GCA_004026665.1 Murina feae | reverse complement strand
AAATAATCAAGAGACTATTGTCTCTGAGAGAGGGGATAGGATGGGAAATGGAGCATATGGAGAATCAGCCTGTTTCATTGCACATATGACTTCAGCAGGCAGGTGGTTGTGCTGATTTCTATTTACTCCATGAGGTGGGAGGCAAGATAGTCTGCTGAGAGTGGGTGGTGAGGAAGGAGGTTCAAGGAGAATGGAGATTTAGATCAGCTTCTGGTGAGAACAAGGACTGCTGAGCAGGGAAACAGGAAGAATTGCTGAGCAGCATGGAAGCAGCTCAGCTCAGGCGGCGATCACAGGCACTTCTGTGTGAGATGAGAAAATGAATGCAGCCTTAGCTGTTTAGCCTCAGGGCTAAAAAAAAAGCTAACAGAGAAAGTGATGAAGATGGTGGGAGTCTGTGAGATAATGACAACCAAGGTTTAGGGTCACAGGACCAGCTGAAGGAGGGCAAGAGAAGACTGTAGTTTTCAGTCTCCCCGGGGAAGCTTCAAATGAGAGAAGGAAGAGGAGATTTTCCACTTAGCTGTCCATGTTTTTTACTATTTTACTAGAGACCCAGTGCATGAATCGTATGCCAGTGGGGTCCCTCGGCCTGGAGTCAGGCTGAAACTGACTCTCTGCCATTCCTGAGGGGTCCCAGATTATGAGATGGTGCAGGCCAGGCTGAGGGACCACACTGGTGCACAACTGGGGCTAGGGAGAGACCCAGGAGGTTGACCAGCCAGGGAGGGAATGCAGAAGAGCTCCAGGGTGTGTCCAGCCCATCTGGCTCAGTCCCAATCGGCTGGACCCCAGCAGCAAGCTAACCAAACAGTTGGAGCATCTGCCCCCTGGTGGTTAGTGCACATCACAGCGACTGGTCAACCAGTCGATTGTCTTCTTCCTGGTGGTCAGTCACAGCAAATGGTTGAGTGGCCTTAGCATATCATTAGCATATTATACTTTGATTGGTTGAATGGATGACAGGATAACTGGACACTTTCTTAGCATATTAGTCTTTTATTATATAGGACTAGAGGCCCAACGCACAAAATTTGTGCAAGGGCCTTGGCCTTGGCCCTGGCCCCCATCCACTGCCAGGGGCCTCTACCACCTCTGGCTCAACTCGCTCCTGCTGTGGCTTTGTCTGGAAGGAAAGACGTCCAGATGGACATCTGGTCTAATTAGCATATTACACTTTTATTATTATAGATTGTTTGATATCAATAAAGAACAGCTTCTAGCCTGGCTGCAGTGGCTCAGTGATTGAGCATTGACCTATGAACCAGTGGGTCATGGTTCGATTCCCAGTCAGGAAACATGCCCAGGTTGCAGACATGCCCAGGTTGCATGCAGTGGGGAGCATGCAGGAGGCAGCCAATCAATGAGTCTCTCTCATCGTTTATGTTTCTATCTCTCTCGCCCTCTCCCTCCCTCTCTGAAATCAATACAAATATATTTTTTTAAAAAGAAAGAAAAAAGAGCAGCTTCTACTATGGGCTTCAAATTCCCTCGGATCCTGGTGGTTCGCATTGAAACATACTGTGGTTTCCCCTCCTTGGAAGCTGTCTCATTTTTCGGTACTTATGATTATTTCAAACTGTGAAGATTGATGTGTGAAGAAATAAGAACCTTGTGAAATCTTGCTAATAATGAATTTAAGTCATTCAATTAATAGTTTCTTCAGATAAAATAATAGCAAAACTTGCAATGGCAATTTTCTTTTAAGGATGTTTTGGATTGTAGTGGTGCTACCTGCATTGACTTAGGGGGACTCCATCTTTTGCAGAATATACTGATGATTTCAAAGCATTCCAATCTCAGCACATACCACAGAAGTATGCAAGATAATCTATTTTGGGCTTGTGTTCATTTTTGCCTAAAGCTTACTCTTATCTAAAATATGAATTGACATTGATGCCAACACATGGACAGCTGTGGATTCTGAAGTGTCCTGGAGGCCGAGGGGGAATTTTACAACATGAAAAGGTGTCAACATCCTGGGACATGTGGCCCTTGACAGGTGTCTGTGTCATGTGGATTTAGAGACTTATTATCTAGCTTTAATTAGGGCAATATACACAAAATGCACAAATCTCTTAAAAAGATTTCTACCAAGAAGCTGAAGTTTGGTGCTAAAATGAACAATATCAACATAATGAAGCCATAGGAAATGATGCTTTCTCCTGCTCCTGGTAATGAGTGCATCCGCATGAAAAGGCGAAAACTGGGATGGGCTACTGAGATATGACAAGAAGGTGGCCAAAACATTTAAAACTATCAACAGGACTATCAGAAACACAAATTTATTTTTACTATGGTTAAATCTGAACCTTTCCCCAAGTGTGCAATTTATGCCAGAGCTGTCACTTAATCACTATGTAAATATAGGATTAGCTAATCATTTAAAATATTTCATCTTTATCTCTTCCTTCAAACACTTCTTTTTTGTTTTTTATAATGTTTATAACATATTAGTATCTTATCTAATAAAGAGGGAATATGCTAATTGACCCTTACGCCATTGCAAAGATGGCAGTGCCCAAAGCCAATAAAGAGGGAATATGCTAATTGACTGCCACACCCTCAAAGATGGCCACAAGATGGCAGTGCTCAGTCCCCTCAGCCCCACTGATGTGCCTGCCTCCGGAGTCCCCCAGTCCCCTCAGCCCCCCAGCCAGGCAAGCCTTGGATGGTGGCTGCCCAGCCAATGCCTGAGGCACAGCAAGCCTCGGATGGCAGCTGCCCAGCTGCCCAGGGCCACCTGAGACTCAGGTAACTAGGGCCAGCCAAGGCTTGTGCTGCCAGCAGTGGCAGCAGCAGAGTTATGATGGGGGCATCACCTTCCCCTGATCACTGAGCTGCCTCTCACCCAAGGGCTTCTGGACTGTGAGAGGGGGCAGGCTGGGCTGAGGGACATGAATTTTCATGCACCAGGCCTCTTGTAATTTATAAAGTACTATTATTACAGAGGACATAGATAAAGTACACTATACAATAAATATAAATATGTATATATATATTTTTTATTTATTTGGGGTATGAGTTGAGAGATATTTAATAATAGGGTTCCCTGTTGAAAAATGTGGACACCACTGGTCTAATTTGTCATCTGTCAATATACTTTTTACAAATACCGTATTTTCCGGCATATAAGACGACTTTTTAACCCAGGAAAATCTCAGAAGTCGAGGGTCGTCTTATATGCTGGGTGTCATCTTATAGGGCGGGTGCTGAAACTTCCGAGCTGGACTGGAAAATCTGCGGCCACCGCTCAAAAACGGCCGCACTCCATTCATTTCAATGGAGCCGGACGGAGACCGCAAGTGTCTCTCGTTGACTGCTTTTTGTGCCGCATATGGTCTGTATCCGGACTTTTTAACCCAGGAAAATCTTCTCAAAAGTTGGGGGTCATCTTATACGCTGGAAAATACGGTATATGTGGACGAGGAATGATTTAGGATCCCTCCTGATACTCTGCCACACTAGGCTCTGCAGAGGCCCTGCACAGAGGGGGAATTAGCCTGTGCCCTTGTATTCATAGGTAAGGGCTGGGAGCGCATCCGTCACCAAACCTCATGCATCCAGCTGACCACAATACGTTACCTTCTGCTTCTCCCTGTCAGTCATGGTTTGCTTGGAGCTCTCTATAAGATGGAAAAGCGCTTCGTGCTTTTTGGTACTCTCCATTAATTTCTTTTTGGCCTAGAGAAAAAAACAAAAGCATACAGAAAAGTAGGAAAAAAATAAGCAAAAGCGGATATCAAGAGAAAAAATATTGTGTTCTGGAACAAGATAATGTTTCTGTGCTGGCTTGAATAATTGTGTATATTTTGGTTCTTTATTTCTACCCTCACCTCAAAATCTGCCTAAAATATTGCAATGGCTAATGTTTTGCCTGAGAACCACTGTCTATTTTTTTCATTACAGTGGGTATACTCAAAAGGGTTATATATTTTGCTAGATCACCAAAAGCCTGCAAGCCTCCAAAATGTTAATCTAGCTAACATGAAGGAAGGGAAGGACTCTACACAAAGGAAGAATAACACAACAAACATGGAAGACTACCTGTGTCCTTCTTTTAAATCAGCCTGGGCCACAGCTGAGTTTGTTTTAAGATGCTTTCTTAAAACTTAAAGCAAAGGGGGAATTGTATCACCTGATGACCAGGCTTGAGAGCTGGGCATTTGCCTGGCATCTTGTGACATGGCCTGCGTTTGTGGGAAGATGGTGGGGATAGGGAGAGCTGGGAAGAAAGAAACATTCAAAGTCCCCCTATTCTGCTGATGCCTCAACCTTAGAGTAGGTCAAGAATCAGGCGATCGTTTTCTATTCCAGCAGTTCCAAGTTGGCAGGAGGTGATGCTCCAGAGATAAAATAAACAGAATTCAGTTTGAATTGGATTCGGCCTGTTTCAGAAAAGGGGTTGGCTGAAAGACTGTAGTTTTTTTCGCCTCAAGATTGCAAGAACCATAAAACCAGATAATGAAGGCAAAGGCTCAGGTCTCTCCTTCCTCAGGAATCAGAGGCAAAGGCTTCCGAAAGTCTCTAAATCTATGGAGTCTCTACAAAAGGGAATTCAAGGAGCAAGAAACTCCTAGACCTTCTTCCTCTGCCGTCAGTCGGTCACATGTCCGCAGATAAATGCGAGTGTGAGGCAAGAGCTTTGGCCCTTTGAGGTTTTTCGTCGGTGTCCCTAGGACAGACTGCACTTCATTACTGACATGCTGCATCCCTTGAATTGTAACTGGGGAGAAAATGACCCCAGCTCAAGAATTTTAACGTTCTCTAATTTCTCTGTCACTCTCCATAAAAAAATAAAACCTATTCTTATTTAGAAAAATTAGTTGGTGAAAACTTGGAAAAACAGAAGATGCTTTTTGTTCTTGAAAGCTATTGCAGCTGTGGAGTATGGTTTCTCCCTTCTGGTCCATTTATATTGAATGTCCCACAAAAGCTGATTAATTAGAGAATGGATTTTTAAAAACAAATTCTGTTTAAGAAAAGTTATAAAAATCAAGAGAAAAACTAAAAAAAAATGACTGGATGCACTTTATGAGACTGTGAAATATACATTCTAGGTGTGATTTCCATGAGCCTGCTTTTAGCAGTACTTCTGTTGTGAGTATAAAAACGCATTTATCTCAAACATTTCTTAGGAATGTCTTTGAGCTCGTGGAGCCTTTGATTTCAGCAGAACTTCAGGGGCAGCACTGAAGCTGACACGGGGCTGCTAGTGTCTGAGGGAGTCTCTGGTTATTTACATTCATAGGTGGCTGTGTACCTGGGACTGTTCTCTCAGGGCTCTGACATTTTGGAAATAAAAAAGGAGAATTTCAACTTTTGGAGCACAAGTCCTTTCAAAGAGGGTTCTTGGGTTTTCTTAACAGATTCCCTCTCTAGTCCTTTCCACTCAAAATGAATTCCTCTTCAACTGGATTGTTCCAGAATAATTTTCTGCACATACATATGGGTTCCATCTGTTATTATCTCTGCTTAAGAACCTATAATGGTATGTTCTACTTTATCACACCAGAGCATAATTCCTTTCCTTAGAATTCATTCGCTATTTCCTGAACATGTTGCCTATCAATGAATTTTAAAATTGCTCGGAAGCAGGAACCACATGTTAGTGCAGTGTGGTGCACAAAAAGTGGACCACAGACTTGGGGGGTCAATACTTATATGCATTTCCCTTTATGTATCACCACCCAGCCCTCGGCACTCTCACTAGTGAGACAAACGCCCTTCTACAAGATAAAACCAAAACTCAGATAGCATTGCCACTTGCCCTAAGTTGCTAATTATACAGAAAGGCAGTCAGTATAGGTTAAGAGTTGTGACACAGGAGCCCAACAACTTGTAACACTTGCTGGCTCAGCATTAACCAGCCTTGGAACCATGGGTAAAAGATTGAGCTCTCTATATCTCAGTTTCCTCAGCCATCTTTAAAATGGGACAATGCAAGGTCACATACCACTATGGGTTGCTGTGACAATTTAAAATACATAGTATAGCCCTAGCTGGTTTGGCTCAGTGGATAAAGTGTAGGCCTGCGGACTGAAAGGTCTCGGGTTCGATTCCGGTCAAGGGCACATGGCTGGGTTGTGGGCCCAATCCCCAGTAAGGGTTGTACAGAAGACAGCTTATTAATGACTCTCTCTCATCATTGATGTTTCTATCTCTCTCTCCCTCTCCATTCCTCTCTGAAATAAATAAAAATATTTTTTAAAAATGAAAAAAAATCAATAAAATATATAGTATATAGTTCTTGGCACACAATAAATGCTAGGTAAGTGTTGGCTATAAATTACCATATTTAGAGCCCTTCTCGTCCATTGGTTGAGTTGAAAGAACAGTAACTCAGGTGAGGAAGCATTTTTCTCTTCAATTAGTGCTTAGAAATACTAACACTAAAACACATTATCACATTTGTGCAAAAGCAAAAAAACTTTTCAATCCAAAAACCAGTTCACACAGAAGATATCTGTGTTACTTGCCTTAATTTGTTGATTCCAGTTGCTAATGAAAAGATTTGCTGTCTTTTCAACTTCATTATCAAGCTATGGGAGAGAAAAAAGGAACATGTTTTTGCTGTCTTCTTGTTGAGCCATGGTGCCGGCTTATTAGTTGTAGTGCAATCACAATCACAATTCAGAGAAATCCTACAGTGGACATATTTCCTGATAAAAGTAGCCAAACTATCTTTTCCTCTATCAAGAAGCTCTCGACAGAACTCAGCCTGAATGCAATTGGTAAAAATAATTATTTCTGACACATAACCACATGAAAATAACATAAATGTGCACAGTCTGTGTGGAGGAGGATCTTACATGGTTTGGTGTCATATCCAGTTCCATTATTTCCTCTTTACCATCATTCCATGTGGCTCAACCTTTAACACCATGAGAACTGGCATCAGTCCTAACAGTGCTAATTTTACTAAGTGTCTCATTGCTTCTGGAGTGAATATTTTTTTAAATGCAAAGCAATTGAATTCTTAATCATAATGAACTTTCCCCCCACTTTAAACAGTAATAGTAGTGATGAAACTGGATTTAGCCAACCCGCCTGGAGGTGGAACTTAAGTTAGTTAGGGCAGAACCTTTGTTCCTGGACCACTGACCTTTTCCCAGACCCCACAGATCAGACAGCATTCAACCAGTTGGAGATTCAGCAATACTGCACTTTGATTTTTTTCAGTTGATTGAATTTGGAATATATGCTTTATTGTAACAAATACAATGAAAATAACTTTATGCTTTATGTATATGGCTGAAGGGTGGAACAAGTTCATTTTTTTTTTAAATTCTAATCTTTTATCTTTTGTGTGAGAGTGGGAGGGTGATGGGATGTCGCAGGGAGAGGCAAAGCTGAAACGATTTCAAACTAAAATAGCAGCTGGAAGGATCATGACATTAATTATCTAAGGTCCTATGATAATGATCAGAGCATCGGGAATAATTTGTGGTAAGTACTAAGGAAATGCTAGTAATGATCATACTATAATGTGGTGTAAAATATTTATTGATGAATGAAATATAGATTTGTGTTTGGATTTTATTAAGTTGATTTGCAAAGGTAGATGATTATATTGCTTTCTAGTAATCACTGCAAATTTCCCCCATCACCCTAGCCCTCAGTAGAACATCCATTCTGGTAAAAACACAGGTATGGCCACACAAACGTCAATTCCATTTCCTGACTGAGTTTAATGAGTTTGAATGCATTTTTTAAAATCATTTTTCTGCCATCAAAGCTTTTACAAATCCCCTCATCCTACTGACCTACTTCCCTTCACAGGGATCACCTGTCATTGCGTCAGAACTTCTGGCCTGCACCTGGTTTTGAAATAGTGCCCGTGACCCACCCTTATCAGAGCTAAGCGACTTTTATGAAACACCCCTATGTTGCCTGAAAATATATTTGAAAGTGTTTAACAACTGTATGTCACACTAGTAGAAAGAAAAATGAGCACAAATGAAACTGTAGCAGGAAAGCTACACAAATAGTGTAGAGACTATGCTATGCATGAGGACCATATGCCTCTGAAAGAATTGCTTAGTTATTTTTCTTCAGTTGCAGGCTGTTTGAGTATTTATACCTATTATTGCCTTTACCTAATTCCAAGCTAATAAGCAGAGAACAGCATTTCTTTTTTTTTTTAATGTGTTTATAATTTTTTTTATTTATGAAAGGATTTTCTATTCATTGAAAAATGGTGGAAATACAAAAAAGTACAAAAAATGAAATAAGAATAACCTCTAATTCTACTGTCTAGAGATAATTTATATTAACAGTCTGGGGAGGGGCGGGTTCTTTCAGGTATTTTTATTTGCATGTATACACATATTTTACAAAATTGAGGTAATTTTGACATATTTTTTAATCCTGCTTTTTAATTTTATACTATGTAGTAAAAAAAAATTCCTAAATCATTAAATTCTTCTATAATAACATCTTTAATGGTTACATAGTGTTCCATTGCTTGAATTTATCATCATTTATTTTTGGATGAAGAAGTTTTCAGTTTTTCACCTTTAGAAAAGTGTTTTAACAAACATCCTTGTACATAACTTTTTGGGTTTCTTTTTATTTTTACGACGAATTTCTAAAGTCTAGTGTCATTTTTAGATCACCTTTTATTTCTTGAACCAAAGACAGAATTCTTGCTTAAACAGGGGAGAAAGGTTTTGACTCACTGATTTTCTCTTCTTCTCATGTACACTCAGGACTTGATAAGTTGGTTTTACTGCTTCCAACTCAATTGCTTTGCCAAGTTTTCTGGAAATGGAACATAACAGGCACAAGTACAGTATTAGGATTTATATCTACTTTCCAAATTATTTTCTGGGGAAATAAAATGGTGTGTTGCGGCCAGATTGAAGTGGAGTATGGCTGCACACCGACATTAAATATTTACCACTCCCTTTGGGGTTGGAGCAAGGCTGGGGCGGGAGCACTCACTGATGCAGGTCTGCCGAAGACTTCATGCCCTCCGAGACCCAGGCCCAGGCACTGGCGACACAGCTGGAGGCAAAGACAAGGGGGCATCATTTTCCCAGAAAGGCAGTAATTGCACTCATATCCCTAATCTTATCTCCATTTCTCCTGGGGGTTAAACGCTGCCAACAAGTTTATTTGCACTGGACTCATTACAGAAACTGCTAGTTTTCAGGCATTTGTCATCGTGATTTTCATTTTCTATTTCGTGTCTGCAGAAAATTGGGGAAATAAAGTAGCAGAGGCTGAAAGACACTGAGAGCAGGAAGGGGACAGCATGGTACGGGCAGAAGGCCCTTACAATCTTCCTCAGGCTCCTCATTGCACTGATAATAAACTGAGGCTCAGAGAAGTTACGTGACAGAGCCCTGATCACGACCTGTGTGCCGTTCTTGACATCAGGGTTTCCATTCTGTTAACTGCTCAGATACTTTATGGTCTTGTTGAGCAGTATCTCAATTTGACAAGAGGATGGCACTGCCCCGTCTTTAGCATCACAGAGGGAGGATTAGGAAGTGTGATACTATCTTCTCCTAGGAAGAGGCCTAGCACACAGCAGACTTCAAAAGTTGGGATAATAAGCATAATTGCATCAGTAACCTCAGGTACAGAGGCCTGTGTGGACTTGGATAGAGGGAGGCGGGAGGGGAGAGACAGATGGGTGCCCTTACTGAAATTATGATGGTGCAGAGGTTTTGCCTCAAATGACTTAGGTTTTTTAATGGGAGAACTAGGTTATTTAATGGGAGAACTAGGTCAAAGGATGCCAGGTTTTCTGCATATCCAAGCCAGGCTCAACAAAGGACTTGCTGTATGCTTCCGATTAGAGAAAATTCCAGAAAAAACAAAATGAGTATAAAATGAGTATCTACAGGAAACAGATCAGTGTTGTTTGGGCCTGGTTGGGGGAGAACTGCACACAGGCATGAGGGATCTTTGTATGATGAAAATGTCTGTGTGCTGATTTTGGTAGTAGCTGCATAGCGTATACATACATCTGCTTAAAATAGGTGCTTATTATTGAGGTAAATTAAACCTCGATTGAGTTGATTTTTGAAAAAAGGAAGCCAGCTCTGGCTAGGTGGCTTAGTAGGTTGGAACACTGTCCTGTACACCAAAAGGTTACGGGGTCAATTCCGAGTCAGGGCACATACCTAAGTTGCAAATTTGATCCCTAGTTGAGGTGCATATGGGAGGCAACAGATCCATGTTTCTCCCGCATATCAATGTTCCTTTCTTTCCCTCTCTCTCCTCCTCCCTCGCTGTCTCTCTAATCCAGCAGTTCTCAACCTGTGGGTCGCAACCCCTTTGGCGGTCAAACGACCCTTTCCCAGGGGTCACCTAAGACCATCTTGCATATCAGATATTTACATTACGATTCATAACAGTAATGACATTACAGTTATGAAGTAGCAACAAAAATAGTTTTATGGTTGGGTCACAACATGAGGAACTGTATTTAAAGGGCCAGAAGGTTGAGAACCACTGCGCCTTGAATAATAAGAAACATATCCTTGGCTTGGCCGGCATGGCTCTGTGGTTGAGCGTCGACCTATGAACCAGGAGGTCACGGTTTGATTCCTGGTCAGGGCACATGCCCAGGTTGTGGGCTCAATCCCCAGTAGGGGGCATGCAGGAGGCAGCCGATCAGTGATTCTCTCTCATCATTAATGTTTCTACCTCTCTCCCTCTCCCTTCTTCTCTGAAATCAATAAAAATATATTTTAAAAAACAAGCCAAGAAAACACATCCTTGGGTGAAGATTTAAAAAAAAAAAAAAAAAGAAACCAAAGCACACTTTTGGGAAGAGAGCCTGACATTTGCTCCTCAGAAGAGCCGGGCATCAGAGCAGGAAGCTGAGGGCTGGCCTCAGTGGAGTCTGTGTCTGAATTCACACCTTCCCTTCTGTTTTCAGGGGGAACTTGGAAGGATGGATCACTTGATTTCTCTGACGATGACTTAATTGGACTTTTAAAATATAATTTAAGTCATTTATACAAGCACCTAATAGATTTGGGTTTAGATGAAAGTTTAATTAAAGTTTATTATTAAATATTATTGGGCTAATCCTGATTAACCAAACATTCTGGACCTGCCAACTCTCCAGGAATACCATGCTGGACGTTAGGGCTGCAACACGATAAGACACACCCACTATACCCTGCACTTCTCATTCTTTAGGAAGTAATTAAAATCAATATCATAATGAATACTTCCGGAATTTTGGCGCTGTCTCAAGTAGTAAGCATACTTCTTGTATTATCTCATTTAATCCTCACAGCAATTATGTGAGATAGGTTTTATTTCCACTTCAAATAGACACTGAGAGGTAAGATAAATTTTCCTAACGCACCTACCTGGTAAGTGGTAGAGCTAGAATTTAAACCCAGGCAGTGTAAATAAAGTCTAGCTCTACTCCACCACTGTGCTATACTGACTCCTTGGTAAATCTCCTAAAATACTATCCTAAAATCAAGCTGCAACTCAGAGCAATTTTAAAGCCAATATTTGCTGTTACAGATGATGCCTAAGGAAGAATAAGAATATAAGCTCCTAAAGCCTTCCTTTTTTTCCTTTCCTTTCATTCACCATCAAAAGAAGCTTTTTCATTGGCATTGCCAGTTTAGGCTGACATCTGCAAGCATTAGTCAAGAATCTTTGTAGCAAATTATCACTAATGGACCATTTTTAGAATACAAATATATTTCTCTTTCCCCCCAAAGAAGGAATCGATTTCATTTTGAAATGTATTGAGGAAGATGTGAACCAACATTTTTTTTCACCATCCAATGTTCTAATGATACATTTTCTCATTTAATATGCATACCCTCCCACATACACACATACATACACACAATGGAGAATATATCATTACTTCCTCTACCAGTGGAGGAAATTGAGGCACCGAGAAACCAGGTTATTTGTTGAAGCTCAGAGAGCTGAAATAAATCAAAATTCATGCTTTTTGACTCCAAGACATTCCAAATTAACAACACTGTTTTCTAAGTTAGCCATCATCAGTGAGACCTTTTACACATGTGGGTTTAAGACTTATATAAACATGGGATGAATCCAGCTCTGGAACTCCTTATCTGTGCATTTGGGAAAAGTGTCATAAACTCTTCAAGACTCAAGACAGTCTGTAGCAGAGACCATAATAAGACTTTTCAAGGGTTTTGAAGATTAAGCGAGAGTATTTATAAACTCATTTAACACACTGTATAACGCACAGTGAGTATTCAAGAACTGGAAGCCATGCTTGACATCATGCACCTGCCACATTTACAACAGAAAACTGGAACTGAACAAATGTCACTGTTGATTATTTTTAAGAATTATTTTACCTTACTTTTTTCATATACTTACTTTTTCTTTGTGTTCTGTAATGCTTTGTTCAGCTTAATTGCCTGTTTCTGAAGTCCTTTGGCATAGTTAAACTCCAAGTTTGCCCTGTTAACAAAGGGACAGAATGTGCCAAAAATCAAGCAACTCCTGCCTCTACCCTCTTACCCCCCAATGCACATACAAAGGAGAGTGCTCAGACTGACAATACAATCTAAACTAATAAAAGCAAAATAGTAAAATTAACCGTTTCTTCGGGATGCCCAACAGCCAATCAGAGCGACTGTATGCAAATTAGCCCAGC
This sequence comes from Murina feae, assembly GCA_004026665.1. NCBI lineage: Eukaryota > Metazoa > Chordata > Mammalia > Chiroptera > Vespertilionidae > Murina > Murina feae. The sequence continues at coordinate 7,708 of PVJC01031785.1, read as the reverse complement.
CAACATGGCAGCCGCCATTCACGGAGTAAATGGCAGCATCCGTTGCAGCAGGAGCAAAAGTGAAACTGCCTGCGCTCCAACTCGCTTAGACTTGACTGAAAGCAAACACACATTTGCAACATAGTAACAATCAAAGAATCCTCGGAGCTGAAGCCCGGCCTGAGTCTAAGAGTATAACATTGTTACAGTATAGACTCCGCAAGGTGAGGCAGAGAGGAGGCTTCGTTAGTAAAAGGCTTTGCCTTAAAGGAACAGCATCAATTATAGAATATAAACAAACCCAGAAACCTGCGTCCAGCCAGCCTTGCTGGGATGTTGGGTCAATGGGAGCTGTGGGCAGCCTTAAAGCCTGAAAGCGCCAATCAGCCCATCATCCACACTGGCCACAACCCAATGGAGTGAGGGACGTTCCTGGGAGGCTTGGCCAGCCTGCACACAGCCATTAGCCCGTCACCCAGGCTGGTCAGGCATGCCAGCAGGTGGACATCCCCCGAGGGGTCCCAGACTGTGAGAGGGCACAGGCCGGGCTGAGGGACCTCCCAAATGCACAGAGCGGCTGCAGGGTGGAACAGCGCAGGACCCAGGACCCATGAGTGGGAAAGAGGCGGCAGGGTTGGAGGGCACCGGAAAGTGGGTAAGAGGCGGCAAGGGGTCGGTGGCCTGCTTGGTGGGCTTCCCAGGCCACTTGCAGGGCATTGGGGAGCAGGTAAGAGGTGGCAGAGGGTCAGTGGCCTGCTTGGTGGGCTTCCCAGGCTCCTTGCAGGACACCAAGAAGTAGGAAAGCAAGGTGGCGGGCCGGGGAGTGGGAAAGAGGCGGCGGGGGGGGGGGGTCTTGGCCTTCTTGGCGGCTGCCCAGGCCCTTTGCAGGGCACTGGGGAGTGGGAAAGCAAGGCTGCAGGGGCCGGGGTCCTGCTTGGCAGCTCCCCAGACCCCTTGGCGGCACTGGGAAGTGGGAAAGGAAGGCAGCAGGGGACGGGTGAGTGGGTAAGAGTTGGTGACTGCTTGGCGGCTTCCCAGGTCCCTTCTGGGGATCAGGGAGCAGGAAAAGGCTGGCCTGACCACAAGGCAGGGTTTTCCCTGCTTTCTGGTGGCTGGAGGAAGATGGGCAGTAGGCAAGCTTGAGAGGCAGGCAGCACTCAGCCCTGGCCACAGCTCAAAAAAGAGAACAACATGCAGGGGAGGGCAAGATTCTGAGAGATCAACATAGAGGGGGTGCCTGCTCCAAGCCTCGACGGTGTGCCTGGGGGCAGGTCCCCAGCAGATAGACTCACACAGGAGGACTGCTCCGAGCCTCAGATGCAGCTGGGGGCAGGTCCCCAGTGGCCACACACACACACACAAAAGGCGCCTGGCAGACTGGGGCCATCATAGGACATCCACTGAGGGGTCCCAGACTGTGAGAGGGCACAGGCCGGGCTGAGAGACTCCCTCCATCCCGAGTGCACAAATTTTTGTGCACTGGGCCCCTAGTGCTTACATAAAAAAGAAACGATTCGTTTACTATAAAGTTCCTCTTATCCTTAGACATAATCCTTAAGGCTATCCAAGAGGCTCCTACAAAGGAAGAGAGTTTATTTATTTGACTTTCTTGTACACTGGTGTTATGGATTGAATTGTATCTCTCCCCAACCCTTGAAGATGTTGAAATCTTAAATCCTAGAGCCCAAGAATGTGGCCTTATTTGGAAATAGGGTCTTTGCAGACCATCAAGTTAAGTCGAGGTCATCAGGGTGGGTTCAAACCCAATATGACTGTGTCCTTATAGAAAGGGGTATAGAGACAGAAACACACACCAGGGAAAACACCATGTGGAAAGCTGAAGAGTGATGTATCCACAGGCCAAGGAATGCTGAAGATTGTCAATAAACAGTCAGAAGACAGGAGACAGGCACTGAGTAGATTCTCTCTGACAGACCTCAGATGGAATCAATCTGGACAACATTAGGATCTCAGACTTCAGAATTTCTATTGTTCAAGCTACGCAGTCTGTGGTACCTTTTTTAAAAAATATATATTTTATTGATTTTTTACAGAGAGGAAAGGAGAGGGATAGAGAGTTAGAAACATCAATGAGAGAAACATCCATCAGCTGCCTCCTGCAACATCTCTTACTGGGGATGTGCCCACAAGCAAGGTACATGCCCTTGACCAGAATGGAACCTGGGACCTTTCAGTCCCCAGGCCGACGCTCTATCCCCTGAGCCAAACCGGTTTGGGCTGTGGTACCTTTTAATAGCAGTACTAGCAAGTTACTACAAGAAGTAGAGAACAGAAGACTTCCCTACTTATCCTGGGATATAAGTACTATTAGATTAGTTCTAGATTAAAATGAGCTGGCAATAAAATGATAAATTATGATGGACTTAACCACACAGTAGCTTTCTAAATGGGAAGGTGCTAAGGTGGCTGACACCACATTTAGAAAATGAATTTCCATTACTTTCTATGCAGGACAAGACTCAATGGGGAATCTGGGCACGCCCTTTCAAAGACAACTCCTTAGTTCTTTTGGATAGATTGAATCACTCTCATCTTGAACTGATTTTACCATTTTTACTTGTAGACCCATCTACAGACAAAATGAAGACATATTCTTATTCATCTCACTTTTCACTGAAGATAATAAAAGTGTAGAAAATTAAATTCAATTTATATTGTTTTCCTTCTTAATATGGACCAAAGAGGTTTTGGTTGCATTTTTTCAGTTTTGTTTACTTATACTTTTATCATAAGATAAAAGTCATTAGAATTATTTATGACTTCATTTCATGTGTGATACAATCCCAGAATTCTCTAGTAACTAACTTCATACCTGAATCCCCAACCCAACAACGCCCGCCCCCCCACCCCTTCCCCCCGATCCCTACCCCCCCCAAACACATCAAATTAGACTCTGTGATAAACTGAACAGAGAAAGACAGCTCTCTTTTATAAAATGGAATGCAGATATCATGGCTATTGCTAAATTTCTATTTATTTTCCCCTATTAGTACAGCTGTGCTCTATGTTATATGTTAACACTTTTTGCAGAAACAAAGACCATCTCATTTGATGAACTTGGATGATCTTTAATCCCAGGACACTTCTACCATTCAAGTGGAGTGGCTTTAGGCAATATAAAGGGGAGTAATTAGTCCTGCATCAGAAGTTTTATGATAATTAAATATGGTAATGACCCAAGCTAAGGGGAAACTCAAAAGACTGGAACAATTACTATTGATTTGCATGATCTGACCCCTGGTTCCCTCTCTGATTTCCTCTCCTATAAGGTGTCCGCTTGTTTACTTACTCTGCTGGTGACCAAATGCCACTCTGCCTCGGAGCCCTTGCACTTGCTGTAGTCTCTACTGGGCATTCCTTCTGTTACATAATCATTACGGCATTTTCCTTCATGTCAACACCAACAGGACTTGCTCAAACCTCACCACCTAATGCTACCCTATGTAAAAGAGCATCCTTGTTACTCTGTCCTTACAGTTTTATTCATGTCTTAGAGCGTATCACTATCCTAAGTCACATATTCTTTTTTCAGTGTACGTCTATGAACACCCCTTGAATGTAAGCTTCTTGAGGGTTTAGATTTGTTTTGTGCATTGCTATATATCTAGGCCTGGAACAATGCTTGACACATATAGGTGCTTGGTATGTGTGCAAATGGATGAATGAATGGACTTTCCATCAGGCCTTTTTTTTATTATTATTCTAATTGCCCTAACCGGCAATCAACTCACAACCCAGGTATGTGTCCTAACCAGGAATCGAGCCAGAGACCCTTCGGTGCACGGGATGACACACAACCAAGTGAACTACACTGGCCAGGGTTCCATCGGCCTTGGATAGAATTGTTAACTGATTTCTGCTGCAAGTCTGTTCTCATTTCACCGTTTATGAAAATAAAATTGTGCAACTATTTATGTGTATTCCCACAAGCTTGAGCTGTGCTCAGCCCTGATATCAGAGTACACAGCTTTCTAGCACTTGGAATAGCTGGACACGTTAACCCTTTCCTAGCCCGGTGCTAATCAGAGGGCTTTTAGGACGTTCCTTCCCAGCCTTCTTTCCTGGAAGCAGCACATAAACAATTAAACATGATGAAGCATTCGCAGTGCTCATCTCACAGCTGGGCACTAAACAAGTTCCTAATAAATATTAATTTTTCTAATATTGCTATTATGTGCCCCAGAGGATCTCTAAACATTTAGAATGCCCCAGATACACAGAAGGGGAGGTGTGGGAAATATAACCCACAGTTTGCCCATCCATCAGCTCCAGAACAATTCGAAATGCCTTCTAACAGGAAAGGCTAATGCTGTCAGGCACAGCCTCTCCCTATGAATTCAGTTTCACTTTTAGAATGTTCTCGCAGGCGGCACAAGGTGTCCTAGAGGCTAAGCAGAAATAAAAAGAACAATGCCCAGAAGGAAGTGCTGCTTTCCTTTAAATCACTGACTTAATCAGATCCTCTTGGGAGAAAATGCTGGACTTGGGTGGCAAGAAAGGAAGAGGGCCCTGCTCACTCTGAGGCTATTGCTCTTCTGTTTTGAGCCTGACCATCTTCACTCCTGAGGTCCAGCGTTTTGGCTGGCTTTTACTTGAGCCTGGTAGGAAACCAGCCTGAAGAAATTCAATTACTACCCTGCACAGCTTGCTTCGGGTTTCTCTTTATATCTAAGTGTCGCCTGCATCAGGGCATATGCATATATATTTTTTACAGGTTGGTATATAGCTTAAAAATTCCAAACAGTGCTCTCCTGACAAGTGCGTTGCCTGTGTTCTGCTTATACATACGGTAGTGACATCCAACATGTATTGGGCGCTTACAACATGCCAGGCAGCAAGTGTTTCCTCATTCAATCGTGATAACTCCCATCGGGTAGGCACTGTTACTCTACCCATTGCATGGAGAGGAATAGCAAGGCACAGGCACATTGGTCAGTAACTTGCCAGAGGTCACCTATGAAGAAGGGACAGAGCTGGCATTCAAACCCGGGCAAATTGGCTCTAGAACCTGCCTACTTAGATACTCCAGTGCCCTCTGAAACTGTAGGGAAGGGGCTGGGGATGGAGTCAAAGGCAAGGACTTTTAAAGATTGATGCCGCCTCTCACTTTGCCTTGAATTGCAGTGTTTCTGAATCACCCTAGCTCCCGGTGGCTTAGCAGCCTCGGTGCAGACATAATGACTTTCCCTGCCTTCTTCCGACAGCTGGGTGCTGAGGTAAGGTGTGCTCCCAAATGGGGAGGAGGAGGTGTTAAGGATCTGGAAAATAGAAAGGGAGGGATCTGTGCTATCAGCGGTCACCAGCATCGCCCTCTGTGGCGGGACTGAGTGGGACACCGTTTCTCTGAATATCACCATTGTATCCTTTGCCCACCTTGAACATAGTATATGGTAAAGGGTTTTAGAATTAGCCTTCACATCGACCAAGCAAAGCAAGCTGTAATAATCTCCTCTTGCATTTTAGACCCTAATGACCATCACACAATCCTCAGCAGATTACTCCGCCAGTTGGACGGAAATGAAATGAACCAGAGCCTGGAAGAGGGGTGCGGGTGCGTGGGGGGTGGAGCGCTGTGACTGGGCTCTCTTTCTGGCGAGTTTGCCTGCAGATGAAAGGTTCCGAGGCCTCTGGCGCTGCATGGTCTTTGTCTTAACAGAGGCAAATGGCTAAATTTCTCCCTGAAGAAAACGGTTCTAAAAAGTTATGTTCCAACTGGGAAACATTGAAAGAGCTGTCACATTTATAAGTCGGAATGTTTGTAAATTGAACAAATGCTGCCATGTGGCTTGTCTGTGCTCATAGCCTAATAAAACAGAATATATGCCCTTTCAGAGTTATTGCAAGGCAGAGCCTCCTCCTCCATGGACCCCCACCACTCACATTTACAACTGCTCAGTCCTTTATCCTGGTTTCCAGCCTAAAAGTCACCACATGCAAAGGGAGTCAAGAGAGACAGAGCTAATCTTAGATTGAGTCCTAGAATTTTCATTCCCTCGTTAGAATAATCAGAAACATGCTTGTAAGAACTTTGTGCTTAATGTCGTAGCCCTAAAGCTACCTAATAGGAATGGAGAGTCCTACTCCAAGCAGTTGTCTTGGTTAAGGTGACCAGATTTTAACATTGGTAAAGCGGGACACCATTAACCAGGGGGGTACTTTTTTTTCTAATTATTACTTAAAATATTACAAAGAGTAGTACCTATGTCTCTTTTTTTCCCCCCTTGACCTTCCCCCGTCCTCCCCTACCCCAACTGGGGGAGTTCTTGATTAAAAATTTGGTCTGTATGGAGCAACAAAAATTTTCATAGAATGCAAAAATAGTATTATAACACATTTTTTTAATTTCAACGTAAGTACAATTTACAAATATAATAAAAAATTATATATAGTATTATTTTATTCTTTGGCATATTTCTCATTTGAGTGAATTTTTTTTTAGTAGATTGCTGTCGTTGTTTAAAAGGTCATGAAATTTTTCACAAGAATTTGTTAAATTATATTTCACACATAAAATGGCTTTCAAAGTCTCAACACTTAATTGTGATTTTTCTGATGTCCACACTTTATTTACTGTAGAAAAAACACATTCAGTCGCAGCATTAGTTCCTGGTGAGGACAGCACGTTATTATTTTAATTTTAATCCTATATTTCTTTCTAAATAATAACAATACTAACTTGTATTATTTTTCCTCTGAATTTGCCATAATGTAAGTCATAAGTGTCACTTTCAAGGCAGGCACTAGACTTTTTGCCGCCACTATAAAATATAAATAATACGATTACTGTCTGCTAAATTCAAGAAAATTTATGTATTTATGAAATAAATAAATAAATTACTTACCTAAATTATCTGAATAGCTGATTTGTAATGGCATCACTTGTTTAAGTAGCTTACTAGCACACAGTATGATGTGTAATGTTTGAGAGACAGTTACAAAATGTTTTCGTAGTTGCCAATCCCAAAAAATGCCATTGTTCATTAAGTCCAAACAATGGTGCTTGAATTCTAACAACTGATCAACAATGAGAACTTTGATAAGCAGTTCTCAATAATCAGTTCTCAACAATTATTTGTTATTGTTAAAGTTTAACATTATAAAATTAACAAAAATAATATAAAACTCATATCCTGTCTAAGTAGCCACATGGCCCCCGAAAATCGTATATTCCCTTCCCGTTCTTCCACTGTTCCCTAGCTTGTCGTGCCTTCTTTCCAAAAATCGGGACTTTTTAAAAACGCAGTGGGACATGGGACAAATTGTTAAAAATCAGGACTGTCCCGCCAAAAGTGGGACGTCTGGTCACCTTAGTCTTGGTGCATGTGAAATTGATGATGTATACATCTTTTGATGGACAAGTCAATTGCAGAATATTCCAGTGAATTTTAAAGACCAGAGAAATGGCATGCACTGGCTTTTAATCCATCTATGTTCTGATTTCCTCTCGGTATATGGAGGCAGGTTAATAAATTCTCATTAGTAATAATAAAGACAAACCAATAAGTCAAAGACCATCATTTGTCTTAGAATTTAAAATAAATTATACTTTTGAAAGAAAGGAGAGATGGAAAAAAAAGGATATCTGATTCAATATTTTAGGTAGAGCACAAATTAAACTGTATGAGTGTAGGTGACCATGCAATCAATTTTAGAATGTCCTGCTCTAATAAAATCAAGATTTTTAAAAATGGTAAAAAAAAAAAAAAAA
>PVJC01031784.1:0-20350 GCA_004026665.1 Murina feae | reverse complement strand
GTGATGCTTCTAGCAGTGATGGGCAGACTGATGCTGTGTGGAAAGACCTAGGTTTAAATTCAAGTTCTGCTATGTACTAGCTCTAGGGCCTGAGCAAGTTATCTTCCCTGGCTAACCATAATTCTTTATCTGGAATAAACTGTCCAGGGTTACCGTGAGGACAAAATGAGCTAATGTCTTTAAAAGTATATCATGGTTGCTCAATATTAGTAACTTTCCATCTCCACTCTCCCTCAGACCCCACCCCAAGTGTGCCACTGTTTCTTTGACACGTTGGCTCAAGTGTGGAAAGAAACATCTCTCAATTCTCTTTAGCACATCTGAGACAGACTGGCACTTTACTAATTGCAAAGGGAAAAACAAAAGGTAATTAAATATAGTGAGCAGCATCAGTGTGAAGTAGCCTGCGGTCCTCAGAACAGGATTTAGTCTCCATTGTAGCTACTTGCTTTTCAAAGTCAACATGGGATACAAATCAAAATTATTAAACACAGGGCATGTCCTGCATATACAGGATGCCTGGCAAATCTGCTCCAAGGGGAGCAGTCCACAATTAAAGGCCAAAGTCTGCCCATTAGCATGAAGCTTGAGAAGAACATGAACCAAAGGAGGAGACTCAATCATTGGTGATATGTATATGCACTGGGCACAAGGAATAGGCTGCACAGGGGAGGACTTGAGGGGAGTGAGTACAGTGAGAAAAGGGGGTCCCAGGTCCACGATATGGAGCTGGCACAACCAAAAGAGAACATTAGCAGGTTGGGAAAGAAGGAGAAACCAGCAGAACCAAAAGCTCAGGGGGCAGATTGGTTAGCCCCTGCAAAGGGGTAATACTAAAAATATTCAGTAGCTGGCAAGCAGGCACCAAGCATTAAGAATGGGTGCAGTCCTAGAAGCCCTTTGCCAGCATGAACTCTTCAGTTGTTGGACTATGGGGAGGAGACTCTGGAGAGGATCTACGATCTGTGTAGGGGGTTATTCAGGAGGCTAAGGGCAGAACTATTTACCCCTTGAAAAGAAAAAGTGTTTTAACAACCAGTACAGCTATTTCACTGTGCACAACAGAATATCAGGCCTGTCCCAGTCATCTCTCAGAAGGGTGAATTTACCCAGGAGGTCCAGTACAGACTTTGGCACTTACTCCACTCCCAGCTGGTTGTAGCCTGGTCCTTTTATTTAAGTTCTATGCAGGATGGTTTGGCTGACTCATGATAGGCATCTGGCATCTTCTGGAGCTACAGGAAAGGCTGAGAAAGAAGCCAGACCAAGTAGGTATTTTACCTGTAACACTTATCTCACATCTCTTGCTTCATTTGGCAAGAATGAAATCAACATCTGACTAGAAGCTCCAGGAGGAAAGAGACTGAGATAACTAAACATAGCTACAATACCAAGTATAACATGGGAAATAACATCAGAGTAGAAGCATTTAAGCAATATTGAAAGTCATTTTTTTTTATTCAACATGCATTTGTTTTTAGCACTTGTCATGTCACAGGTATTGTGCCATACCTTGGGATAATAATAAGTAAAATAAGATATATGCTAGCTCACATTCATTGAACATTTCCTTTGTTCAACTCTATGCTATGTATTTGGCACACATCTTTATTAATATTCAAAACTTCTCTACGAAGGATATTATTGCAGCCATCTTATAAATGAGCTAGCTGAGATTCAGACAGTTATTTTTTCACAAATGTACTGCTGGTTAGTGGCAGAGGCAGGACTTGAACCCAAGCCCATCTGACTCTAAAAACCACACCTTAAAGGAACCTACATCCTAACAAAGAAGAAAAACTCATTAATAAGCAGTAACAGTGCAGGGTGATGAGAGCTCTGATAGAGGGAAATTCAAGGCACCCAAAGGTGAGTCCCTGGTCCAGCCTGGGGATATACAGAACAGCTTTTCAATACACCCCAAAGAAGGTGATGGGCTTTAACCCCAAATGATTCTCAAATCATTCCAAAATAACTAAGTCAGCATGTACATACACTGACTAATTTCCTTAAGTATACCAGAGGCAAAGCACTTAAGAAATGATGACACCATTGGAGAATTTCAACAAATTGCCAAGAAAGACAGAGTAATAGGAAAAATGTAAACCTCAGTGAACAACTTAAAAGTGTAATGGGGCGCATGGTGAGCATCCCAATTATTATCATATATCCTGTCATAGTGATCAATGCTACAGAATAAAATTCTACCAAAATGCTATCTGTCATGTCAAAAAGACAAGTTGTAGCTGCCATCAGGTAGCTGTGTGCTGCCTGGCATCCTAAAGGAAAGGGAGTAGACGCTAACTCTTGGGAATGGTAAGAATGGCATAAGCTACTGATAAATAGTTAACCAAGTGAGCGGCTCACCTCAGAGTGCTGTCTTGGGTTCTTCCTGTTTTCCCATTCAAGCTGAGGACAGCCTGAAAAGTAGAATAGTGGTGTAAGAGGTTGCCTGGGAAGGGACAGCAGGACAGAGCAGAGCCAGCACCAGCCCAGGTCTCAGAGACTACACTTCCCATCCCAGCTCCTACTGAATAGCAGTGTGATCTTGGGCAAGTTCCTTCACCTCTCTAGACCTATTCCTCTTCTGTAAAAGGAACCCAGTAGTAGCACTTCATCATCTCTGACATTCTTTTCATCTCTCAACCATATGCTACTCAGAGGGCTAAATTTAGGATTTGTATTAGAAGAAACTAGAAAAGCCCTTGGTTCTGTGCCTAGAGATGGTGAACTCAAATATAGCCTCTCTTTAGGAGACTATGTTTAATGACAAAGGATTAACTTTCCACCTTTTCTCATAAACCAGAAAAGAGCTTACCAAGACAAAATGGTATCTTCTCTGATTTTTTACCAGGTTCCACATCCTTCTACTATGAAATGATATTATGTGAATAATATGCTCACCACAGAAGCTGGTACTAAATAAATGCTTGCTCAATAAATATTACTTCTTCCTCCCGCTTTCTCTAAGGATCTTGGGTACCTAATATTCAACTGCCTTATTCAACTTGGCCCTTCTAAGTAGAGATTAGCTAGTCCCTGGTTGAAATGGTAACTGGAGATACAGAAATTGTTCCTGATCAGAGATCTTCACTCAGGTAAAGACATCAACTCTAATGATGATGCTCAGAGGCTGGCCAACATTGTCTATACAAGGCTCCATAAATAGCACTCCACATCCTTTCTTCAGTCCCAAAATTTTTGAAAAATAAAACCAAGAGTATGAAGAAGAAAGAGCACATATCCCCATTATTACTGATATAAACTAAGTTGAAACAGTACAGTGTGTAAAGCAAGGCCAGGCAATTAACTCCTTCCCAAAACTAAGCATACTGAGACAGAGGCTGGCCTTCCCTCCAAAGGAGGAGCAGTGGAGGAATGTTCTCTGTAGGCAACTCTATGTGTAAGAAGGAAGGGCTAAGCAGAACCAGTGTTTTTTCCCAAGTTTACAATCAATAAAACTCTGCATGATCCTAAGGTTGGAACAGTAAGGATTTTGAGAGAGGCTAGGAATGTGCTTAGGGAAAATCCTTCTATGTGGAACCCAGGACTGGGAAAGGCATTCTCTTTATTGTCCATGAAAGACAGCCTGTCCAGGAAATCATGGAAGCAATAAATGAACAAACTAACTGAAAACCAGTCTCAGTTACTCTAGGAAGAGAGTAGAAGTAGATCCAGTAATAAAAGTCTCACTGGCCCACACAAAAGCAGTCAAGATTATCAGATCTCCTTTCAAACTCTGAATATCTAAATGTATGCCCTTCACGTCCAAAGAGAAGTGGTGGTCAGATTAAAGTCTTGACCATTTTGAGAAGAAAAGCTAAGGCTAATTTGCTGTGGCCAATGAAACAGAGAGAGTTGCAATAAGGGAAATGATGTCCTCTGGGATGAGCACTCAGCTGAAAAATTACTTGACCAACACAAGCCGGGTGGCAGCTCCACCGCCCAGAAGGGGGCCAGCTGCTAATTACAGTAGCTCTGAGGAGAAGTGCTTCCAACAGTATTTCTGAGTTGTTAGTTGATTAGGTTTCAGTTAAATCGATAAAGCCTTCAGGGTTAACTATCTAGGAGATATTTTTCCTCAATTATAATGCACAGAAAAGTGTTTCTTATCAACTTTCTCTAACTTTGGCTTAATTATTTAAGCACTTGTGATTTGATAGTTATTTTCCTGTCTCCCCAGAAATCAATCTGAGAAGGAAGCTGGCAAACATTTTAAAGAGGGCCAGATCTCTTTCTAATGGACAAGTGACTCAAATGAAAAATGAACCTATTTCCCAATTATTATTCAGGAGGAGCACAATATATCGAAACAATCAATGGGCATTTGGCCTAGAACAGTAAGAGCCACCATGTATTGATTGCTTATTATGTGTCAAGTTTGAGCTAAGTGCTTTGCCAACTTTTAATTTTACAACTTCCTTGCAAAGTAAGCATTATCATCCCCATTTCAGATGTGAAAAAATTGCCAAGTCAGTAAGAGAGACAAGATTCAAACTCAAGTCTGTTGTTGTTATGTGCTGAATTGTATTCCCTCCAAAATTTGAATATTGAAGTCCTAACCCCCAGTTCTCCAGAATGTGACCTTATTCAGTATTATAGTCATTGGATATGTAATTAGTGGAGTTCAAATGAAATCATATGGGAGTAGGGTGAATCCTGAACCCAATATGACTGGTATCTTTATTAAAATGGAGATTTGGACACAGATATGCATCCAGAAAGAATACTATGTGAAGGCTGAGAAGCCAAGGAGCAGAAATGATTGCAAGCAAACCACCAGAACCTGAGGCAGCAGTAGCATGAAAGGGATTCTTACTCATATCCCTCAGAAGGAACCACCCTAGTAGACACCTTGATTTTGGTCTTCTAGCCTCCAGAGCTATGAGACTATAAATGTCTGTTGTTTAAGTTACCCAGTTTGTGGGAGTTTATTATGGCAATTCTGACAAACTAATACAGTTGGGTTTCAAAAATCTGTGCCTTCCCATTGAGTGATGTGGTCTAGGTGGGCATACATAGTTTCCTGCTGCTCTTGAGCGCATCCACCTGGTTAGACATCCTGGTACCTCCCATTTGGAAGGTTGTCTTTTTTGTTTTGTTGATGGTTTCCTTTGCTTTGCTAGACTGTTTAGTTTGATGTAATCCCATTTGTTTATTTTTTCTTTTGTTTCTCTTGGCAAAGAAGATATGCCCCCAAAAATATTACTAAGAGCAATGTCAGAGTTTACTGCCTATGTTTTCTTTTAGGAGTTTTATGGGTCAAAGTCATACATTTAAATATTTAGTTCATTACTAGACATGGGGTAAAAAAGTGGTCTAGTTTCATTTTTTTGCATGTACCTGTCAAGTTTTCCCAACACCAGAGATGGAAGATCTAAGACCTATAGAAACACCAGTATTTTACCAGCATGAGCTAAGAAACTTTGTTTATATACCATGAGCTACCCAGAGAACTAGCCAAGGAATATTGGTCTGAGGAAATCCGAGTTGCTAACAAGTAATATCACAGATGACTTACAGCAGAGATCTTAGTCCATCCTCAGCATGGCTCTTTTCTGTGTACTGTTGGTTAAACTGTTTATAACTTTGTCACAGTAGGAGCTAATATTATATGACAGCTATTCTGAACCATGTGCTATCTCTTATTAATTCATGTTAGACTTATATAGCCCTTTGAAGTGGGTACTATTATTATCTTCATTTTATAGAAGAAAAAACAGGTTCAGACAGGTTAAATAATTTGCACAAGTCACACAACTATTAAGTGGTAGAGTTCAGATGTAAACCCTGGCAATCAGCTCCAGAGTTTCTGCTTATAGTCATTACACCATACAGCCATTATAGTATAAGCGTAAATTCCATATTACTGATCTCAATGTCACACTCTCCCTATGGCCATCACTTCCCCAAGCACAGGAAAGAAAAGAGCATTGAGATAGACTTAAGTCAGGAGGCCTGGGTTGTACTCACAGTTTCTCCGACTAGCTCTGTGAACCTCAGCAAAGTTACTTGATCTCTCTGGGCCTCTGAATCCCCATCTCTAAAATGAATATATCTAGAGGTCATGAATTCCTGCTTAGAGATGTTCAAGAATAATGTCATGAATGAAACAGATTAAAGAATACTCTTTTGGCCCAGCCCGCATGGCTCAGTGGTTGAGCGTTGACCTATGAACCAGGAGGCCACTGTTGGATACCTGGTCAGGGCACATGCCCAAGTTGCAGGCTCAATCCCCTGTGAGGGGCATGCAGGAGGCAACCAATCAGTGATTCATTTTTGTTTCTATCTCCCTCTCCCTCTCCCTTTCTCTTCCTCTCTGAAATCAATAAAAGTACATTTAAAAAAAAAAGAGTACTCTTTTGATACAGAAACATTTTGCTTGTATATATAATACATACATGAGCACATAGGAATCACTCAATAAAATTGCAGCTATCTATAGTTTATTTTTCCCTTTCCTTTTCTCCCCTCAAAACTCCTTTTCTCCCCCTCAAAACTCCAGTTTTCAACCACAGAAAAAGTTAGAAAAACTATTTCTCCCATTAACTCTCACTACTTCAGATCCCAGGGAAAGCTATTAGCATGGAAATGCCCTTGCAGAGAGAAGGCCAGAGCCTGGTTAGCCTTCCAACAGTTGGTCTTGACCTTCTGGCCAGCTCTGAGCCAGCCACACTAAAGGCTCTTTAGACTCAAGGCCATGAATACAGTGTTCTGGAAGTAGTCATAACCTCTGAAATCTACTTAATCCCCTAATCCCCACCTCCCAAAGAACAGGAGCCCACACAGGATGTCTTCCTCAGCTTTTACCCAAAAGCATCAGCATATATCTGAACCCAGTCACAGCCACTCTGCTCTGATCATGAGGCTTCCGCTCCAACCTTCTCAAATCCTGAAGTTCCTGCTTTTCAGAGGAAATGTTCTTGTGCATAGCTAGATTTTGCTAATATGTAAGTGATGAAATTCAAGGTACATTTGGACAATGTCAAGTGTTTTCCCTCTGTACCAGGTATGAAATATAAAGGAAAGAAAAAAAAGCAAAAGGCAAACAGGCTTCTCTGATGGTGCCCCTTCTCTCCTCCAATAGAGGAATCCAGAAAAGTAAGTCAGATTCCCATTCCATCCCAGAATGTTAACCTTATTATATTATCCTCCCTACAGCCATTACTTCCCCCAACAGCAGGAAAGAATAGAGAACATTAGGCTAGGAGTAAGTCAAATGCCCTGTGTTCCACTCACAGCTTCTCCCTGACCAGGCAAGTTATTTCATCCCTCTGGGTCTCAGAATCCTCGTCTGTAACATGAAAATGTCTGGAGGTCACAAATTCATGTTCACAGACACCCAGAAAGTGAGGCAATGACAGAAACAGACTAAGGAGCATTCTTTCAACACAGAAACAGTTTGCTTTCATGTATAATATATAATATTTTTCACTTTCACAAAGAAATATGCCCAATTTCATTTGGCAATATTTTAACTTTAGACTACTTTAATATTTACATGTGGCAAAAATGGGACTAACGCTCAGTTTTCCCTTTTTTTATGTGAAGCATACCAATTACTAAAGGTCGACTTATTTATTTCCATCTCAAAATACTGCTGGCCAAATAAAACAGGCATGCTAACCGGATTTGGCCTGTGACTTTCGGTTTGCGATCTCCATTGTATTTGTTTCCCTTGGCTAAGGCCAAAGTGCTAGCAGGGCTAGTTCCTTTTGGAGGTTCTAAGGGGAGAGTCTGCCTCCTTGCCCATATCATCTTCTAGCTTTGGCTTATGATTCCATGCTTCATGTCCAAAGCACATCATTCCAATTCTGCTTCTGCCATCATACTGTCTTCTCTTCAGACTCTGAGTGCTTCTGAATTCCTCTTGTAAGAAGTATGATGATTGCATCAGGCCCATGCAGATAACCCAAGATAATATCCCCTTCTCAAAATCCTCAACTTAATTGCGTTCAAAAATTTCCTTTCACCCTATAAGATACCACTTATAGGTTCCAAAATGTTAAGACATGGGTATATGTGGGGGTTATTATTCAGTCTACCATATTCATTTAGAAGCTAAGTTCTTTTCCAGCTTTTATGTTAAAGGATTCACTCCCAGATTATTCCCAACCACACAAGTCTTTCTTATGATTCCACCTTGGCTCTATCAGAGAGGCAACTTCAGCAAATATCTGTGGAATAGCTATCATATAACCAGCAGTGCAGTAGGGATACAGAGGAGGAGTAAATAACAGAACAAATACTTTTTTTTTGTTCTGATGTAATTATGAAAGGGTAAGAACTTACAGAAGGTGCAATGATGTGAGGACTCACTTCACTAGAAAGATTTTCACTATTTGGGGTGGGGCGGGGATTGGCAATGCACATTTTTTTTTTTTTTGCAGGATCATATGAGCCATTTACTGACACTAGACAGAATATTCATTAGTCACTAGTTCCACACTAGAGAGGACACAATCTGTAGAACCACAGGATCCAGGAGAAGGACATGAGAAAAGTCAACATCTCTAAGATAAAACTCTCAGAAGTGACATGGCCAGGACCACCCTATTTTCCTAACCCAGCCTTTATGCCCAAACGCTACAACCATAAACTATAAAGCAGGAAGGGCATCTTTAAAAAAAAAAAAAAACACAAAAAAAAACAGAAAACTTATTTTAAAAATTGATTTAGAGAGAAGAGAGGAGGAAGAGAAAGAAACACTGAAGTGACAGAGACTCATTACTCGATTGCTACCCACAGTGCCTCAATAGGGACTGAATCAGCAACCTGGGTATGTGCCCTGACTGGAAATTGAACCTGCAACTTTTTGGTGTATGGGATGATGCTCCAAACCACTAGAAACATCAGCGAGGGTGGAAGGGCATCTTTTAATTGGAAACCTATAATGGGCATCTTTTGGAGTATCTGTCCTTTACAGATGTCAATAACCCTACCTCCTTTCTCAGGGGAATACATTCCCCTCTAACTCACTGAAATATCTTGTTGGCATATATTTGAAATCGTTGACTACCGCAAATCAGTTCATTTTATACTGTTTGAACCAAAATAGACATTTGATACATACTAACACAGTTCCATCTCAGGACATTAGAAATTAAAACAAAGAATCAAATTAGTTGAGGCCTCTGACATAGAAATTGGTTGGTAAAACATGACCATCTCTCACCATCATGGACTAGGAATGTAGAGAAACCCACTCCACACAGAAAGAGCAAGCAAGACATGAAACAAACACAGAGAGGCTAAAGTAAAAATCTAGAGAAGCCACGTGGCTTTCACATTTCTGTTTCTAGACACTTCCTGAGGTTTGGCTGCAGTATTGCCCTTAGATTCCAAGAGACAACCTTGTTTCTTAAAATAAATTCCCTGTCTTTCCTTAGATGAGAATCAGTGGGCTTCTGTTAACTTGAAAATGAAAACGTATTATAGTCTCCTGAGATCTCCCAACAAGCTTTCCCTGAAGGCTCCCACCTAACTGCTGTCTCCTCTAAAAATGTTTTCTACTATTATTACATGCAGATCCCTGTCTTTTAGGAACTATTTCAGAAGAATTTGGCACCTAGCATCTGCAAGACTTGAGAACAGAGGACACCTTAGGTAACACAATTCACACATCATTTGCAAAAGTGAAGTGTTTGGCCTAATTTCTCAAAATAGTCATTTTCATGGCTGGTTAAATTTCTCATGTCCCAGTTGCTGAATGATTTCAGGTAAACCTTAACGTTTGTAGGGACTGTACTCTCATCCCACAATGCTGTCCAATTTTTAAGGATCAAAACGAGGTTTGATAGATACATGTTTGGTGCTTTCACTTATAAAAAGAGTACTGAAAGTATTTAAAGACAGATTACTCAATGTTTTCCCACTTACAGAATGTTTTCCCTCACAGTCCCTCATTTGATCCTTATAATAATCCAGTGGAAAAAACAGGGTAGGATCCTGTGTTCTCATTTCACAAGTTTCAGAAGTGTTGAATGATTTGTCCTAGGAAAATGGCACTGGATTCTGAGCCCCTGGCAGGTACTAAATCTAACTAATCCTAATATGCTAATCACTCTGCACAGTAACTGACATATAGTGTTGCAGGGGGGACAGATCATTTCATCCCATACAGCGACCCTACCCCACTGACAGTGGCTATCTGCAATACTGTGTGGAGAGGGTTCTGAGAATGCACCCGGATTTCTCGTGAGGAAGTGCTGTGACCGAATGGTGCTGCTTGTTGGCAGCTAAGGAAGAGAGTAGCAGTGCAATGCTCAGTATTTCCATTCCAATAGTAAATGTTCCAAAGCGATCAATGTGATCTTATCTTTTCTCTTCCAATGAGGAAAGTTGCCCACCTTTGAGCTTTGGTGACAAGATTTTTCTTAATTTATCATGAACACCTCGTACATCCATCCTTCCATAATGTAATTTTTGGTGGCTTTGAAGTATTTTCTACATTGATTACTTTACTATCATTTCTCTAACTAGATGTTTGTTGATCCTGGGATTTTTCCCAAACATTTTTCAATACAGCCAATAATACACAGAATATTCCTGAATATCTTCAAACTGTCTTAAATTCTTAGTAGGATTTACAAGGTCAAAGGGCACACACTTGTAACACTTCTGAGAGGTAATGTCAGTTAGAAAGAGTGCTCAGGCTTGTAACACATGTCCAGCCCTCTTTCTTGTCTGAAAGAAATGGGGCATCATTCAGGAGGACTTTGCCTCTCAACAGAAAGCTGTATGAAAAATGGGGCCAAAATGTTGGGTGTTAGTTAATATGCTACGGATTCCTAGGTGTCTGTTGAAAGCAATCACAGGAGCATGCCTTTGGAAGTAACTGCTCTTTTTTAGTCACACCCCAGTAATATTTTTATTGTCCCTTTAAACAGTGTGACAATTAGCTGCTCTTTTAGAGATTCTTGGAACTGTTCTCCCTGCAATTTGATATTAACTGAAGGCTAACTATAGGTATGTTTTGCCACAGGTGTGTCCTGATTCTCCGATGGACATTTTTGCCACATCATATTGCCACGTTGGGTTCGGTAGGGTGGCTAAATGTTGCTCTCAGCATGGAAAGCACTGGAAGCACTTGTCCAGGTGCGGCAGGAGAATGTTCAGATTCAGGAGACAGACTACCCAGGTTTGGATCCTGGCTCTGCCACTTACCAGCTGAGAGGTTTTTGCCATGTTACGAAGCCTTTCTCATTTTAGTTTCCTCATCCATAAAAAGAGATCATGAATAGCATGTTATCACCTGCCTGGCACATAGTAAGCATCATATTAATGTCTGTTAACTAGCCTAATCAGTATAAAATGTATTAGGATTACCTTCTACCTGTGTGTATACATTATGGTTTTGAGAGCAGCAAGCTTAGTCTATCATACCAGTCTACCAGACCATTAGCTAAAATTGAACTTGAGTCAACTAAAATAATTAGGTCAGCGTTTTCCTGAGTTTGCTGCATGGGTGACAGGCACATTTCTCTGTAGGGGTAATGGGTTATAACTAGTGGGTTATAATAAAATATGTTTGGAAAATGTTGCTCTTCTTCTAGAGTTACAATGCATATTAGCATAGCCAGGGTTCTGAGAAGTCCTGAAAAGAAAGAAACCTGTTGAATTTAATTTAACCAAGCATTTTCCAAAATTATTTAATACAAACATATTTCACTGAATAGCCCCTTCTTTAGAACAGGCTTTGGGCTGTCCTTCAATTAGCATTGTGTCTTTAAAGATATCAGTCTATGAAATGAGCCATTAGCTGTACTTTCTCTTAGAAACATCTGCTAAGCCTCTCCCCTCACCCACATTTTATACTTACATTATTGACTTATTACAACTTTTGGCAGAACTTTGCACTCTTTCTAATCAGTTTTCTCTTATCTTGCTAGCTCTAGTCTGTCATTCTAGCTTACCCAGATTTGGGCAGAATCTTATGATTAAATATGCATTCCAAGTCTGTCTCCTGGAAAATGTATTAGCTTGATTTCAGTCTGACTTCCTCCAAGTATCTGGCAAAAATATCAAGGAAAATAGGCTCATGGATAGGGAAGACTAATCTGGATTGTTTTCTAGTTACCTGTGTGTCAGTGATGTCTAACCGCCCTGAACATAATTCTCACTAATATGTTAGTTGGGACAAATATTAAAATACTCTTCCAAGTATTTTTTATAGGAGCCTGATGAAGACATCACCTTTAATGGAACAGAAAATGGTTTTATTTCAAGTGCCTACTGATCAATTGGTGGCTACAGGGGGCAGGTTTTAAGATAGGTTGAGAAGCCACTCTGGGATCTGTGGTATCTGCCACAGAAGCAAAGGGCAGGAGTTACCATGTTTATGTCACATATTTGCTAATTTGTGCCTTATCCCAAAGCAGAGATTAATATTCTTCCTTCCACTTGATTCAGTGGCACACCTTGATAACATTTTGGGTCAAAGATAATTTTGGAACCTCTTGGGCTTCCTGCCTCCTAATCTATTCATCCCTGGCAGTAGCCCCCAGTATTTCATTGATTAGCCAGGACACAACTTCTTTAGCAAAGTACAATTTATATTAACAAACAAAAGTAATCTATAATAATAAAAGTGTAATATGGTAATTAGACTGGATGTTGTTCTAGATGACCTTCTGGAGGAAGCCAGGGCTGTGAGGGCTGAGGCAGAGGCCCCTAGCCGTGGCAGAGGTGGCGGCTGAGGCAGAGGTGACCACTGCAGCGGCAGGGGCAAAGCCCCTTGCACAAATTTAGTGCATTGGGCCTCTAGTAGTTTAATAAAATTTTCTTAAAGTCAAAGCAATGTAACCAAAGTCATCAGAACTTGGAATCAAAGTAATTCATGGAAATAAGAAATCTTTGTTTTGTTTTTTGCCAAGGGTTATGGGACTCTTATCACAATAGAGTTTATGGTTCTTCACCTACAAGTCTATGAAGGTTAACATTATGCCAAGATTCCTTATAAATAATGTTATCATATTTTGAGAGGTCTATTTAAAATATATTTTTTAAAAAATATTGAGAAAATAAAGTGCCTTTGCAACACATTACAAATGGTAGAAAGAAGGGATAAGACAAGTGTCCTAAAGCATTTGATTAATGAAATGTACTTTGTTACAACTTCCATTGGCATTTGCTAATGATAACTAAATCCTATGCTGAGCCCAGATCTTACTCTGGTGCTCCAGACCCATATTCTGCCAAACTATTACTAATAATCTCTGAAGGATTACAGAAACACCTAAAAGTCCACATGCTGAAAACTAGACTCAAACCAGCTTGTTTTCCTTTGTTACCTAGGCTGGGAAATGGCACCTACTTCTTCAGGTCACCAAAGCATCCTAGGATTCTCTGCCTCATCCCTATGACTGGTGATCCAGAAAATCCAGTTCCTACAAAGACAACTAACAATAATAACAGTGGCATACACTATTTCAGTGCTTCTGCGTGCTAGTCCTTATCCCCAGTGCTTTACAGACATTAATTTGTTCTGGGCTTTAGGTATTATTCAAATCCTCTTCTCCCACTCTATTCCTACTGCCAGCTTCCAAATTCAGGGGCTTGTCATTTCTCCTCTGGATGAAAATTGCCTCCAAACTGGTGGTGTCCCTCACTCTGGCCACCTCAGATCTCTGGTCTATTCTCCTCATTGTGACAGAGGGCTTTTCTAAAACTGAAGCCTGATTTTGTCATTCACTATTCTGATCAAAATCCTTGCATAATTTTCTGCATAATTATTCTGCAGTGGCCACAGAATAAATCCAAATTCCTTAGTACAGTGATGAACAAGCACTGTCAAGTTATCCTTTGATTCTCCACCTTGTGTTTTACTTATAACTTATAAGTAACTTAGATTTACTGAAACACAGCATGCTGATTCCCTCCCTGGACTCTGTCTTCACAGTCTCTGCATAACATTATGCTTTTCTCTACTACATGCTGTGTCTTGAGTTTCTTTTACCCTTCAAATCCCAGTTCATACTTCACTATGTCTTTGAAACCTTCTTTGCCTAACTCTAAAGTACTATTTCTATATTTGTATTTGTTTTCTTTAGAAATTTGCCTCCCCTAGTAGACTCTGAGCTCCTTCAAACCAAGTTTAAAATTTATATACTTTGATAGCCTTGAGTCCTGGCTACACAGCCTCCTTTCAAAAATGAAAGTTATACTACATGGTGAGTGGAACTACATAACCTCCCTTCTAGTTCTAACATTCCATAATATCCTTCAAGACCAAACTATATATAGGGAGTGCTTGACGTTACAGAGATATTCATCCCAGTCATCCCTCCAGTTGCTCATCAATGATTTTCTGAAGATAAATGTGCCCGTTTAGATATCCCAAATGCTGCCCTAACAATATCTCCCATCACCATGGTATTTTTTGCAATGTGACATTGACTCTTTATCTACTGAGAGGTGAGACATGTTCCTTTCCCTTGAATCTGTGTGGGTTAGTGACCAGGAAAGAAGTACCAATAGATGACTTTTAAGGCAAGACCATACAAGGTGATACAGCTTCTGCCTGGGACTTTTGGGAGGCTTACTCTTAGAACACAGTCACCATGCTGTGAGGAAGCCCAACTGCCACAAGGAGATTCTGTGTGTGAGTTATCCTGCAAACAGCCCCAGCAGAAATCTCAGTTCCTATAGACATGCGAAAGAGGTTGCAGATGATTCCAGCCTTCAAGTCACCCCAATCCTTGTAGTCTTTCCACATGAACTGCCAGATTATCATAGAAGAGAGACAATTTATTCCTAATGTGTCTTTGACAAATTCCTCATCCATAGAATCTCAAGTGTAAAATAATGGTTATTCTTTTATGCCAATAAGTTTAGAGTGTTTTATTTTGCAAGAATAGAAAAAGTACATAATAAATAATAAGATAAGCCAACATTTCTTATGCCCTCTCAGCTAAAGTGACCAGATTATAACATTGGTAAAGCGGGACACCATTGACCGCTTGGCCGCCAAAAACCGTATCTTCCCTTCCCGTTCTCCCACCATTCCCTAGCTTGTCGTGCATTCTTTCCAAAAATTGGGACTTTTTTAAAATGCTGCGGGACGCGGCACAAATTGTCAAAAATCAGGATTGTCCCACCAAAAGCGGGACATCTGGTTACCTTACTCTAAGAGAAACCTTGGTGTCCTGGGAGATATCACTAACTTTTATGAGGAAAAAAAAAATGGGGTTAGGATGATAGTTCTATGGTCATTTATACTATACCTCCTTAAAGATTCCCACTGAATAAAAGAAAATTAATGGTTTTGAGACACTCAGAAGCAACAACATAAAACACCTACTACTATCAACATAGCATTGCCCAAATATATTTGACAATAGACTCCTTTTGTCATCACACAAAACATCCCCCCAAAAAACTATCGAACAATTGCAATGCCAGCCAACTGAAGAAGAATTTTAATTTGTTGCTAAGGCCTCATATTCAGGCAGAAAGGCCTTAAAAGGCAAGCATGAAGCAGTCAGCACGGAGGTTCTTATTTTAAACTAACCCCTCTGCGGTAATAAGAGCACGGATGGGAAGGCATATGACCAGTCTCTGCACATGCATAACCTGCACAGAGTGTTCAGGCCCCAGCTTCAGCTATACTAACAGGAACACAGCTGTCCCGGGCAAAGAAGGACAGGCCTGAATGCATTCAAGGAAGGGAAGGACAAGAAAACAGAGAGACATCTGCCCAAAGGGAGACTATGCTACCAAATGGTAAAATCCCTTGTTTTCCTTCATGGCTTCTTTTTATTTCAAAATAAAAAGGATTCAAAAGCATGAGTGGGAAAGGGATGCTCAGATAGTCCAGAACAGTTAATCTCAGTGGTTGATTATATGGCGATAGGAGCCTTGGTATCAGAGAGTCTGTCTCATGCCTGGGGCTCGAGGCTACGGTGCCATTTTCAGTCCTCCGGTTTTCCATCTACTTATGTTATTAATGTTCTGCATCAAAACACCAGAGCCTTGGTCTTTCTATGTGATTTGATGCTGCTGGGAAGTAGGATGGTACACAACAAGGTTAAACACAAAGGGTTACTTGAGCTGTGAGTGTGCACCATTGCCACCTCATGGTCACCTGCTAAAGCTCACTCTCCTTATTCAACACTTCTCAGCAGAGTCCTAACTTAAAGCTCTATAAGGGGATGAAATTCTCCAGGACATGAAAGAAAAAATAAAGTATCTTATTTCATCTTTATTTCAAAGACATCCTCTAGATTATCTCTCATCTGAAAATTGAGAAGAGGCAAACCATATAGTGGAAAGCTCCTGGACTTTGTCTAAACAGAGATGGATTGGCAGTTTAAAGTTGTGTGCTTATGAGAAAACCACGTTACCTCTCAGAGGATCTATTTCTTCAGTGCCCTTCTAAACCTTTCAGTAGTGACACAGAGTTGTTCTCATATGCTTGTCCCAATTCTGTGGCCTCCGTCCCTTTGTGCATGTAGCCTCCTGACATAAGAATGCCCTTTTCATTTATCCTGCTCATCCTTATCCTACCAACCTTCAAGGACAATGCCACCCTTAATAATTTTTCTACATGAAGCTGATTTGTGTATGTGTGTACATGTTGCACTGTGCTGTGGACTCTTTAGAAAAAGTACTGTCTATTATTTATCTAAGGCACCCATTGAAGCCTGCCATGGTGTCTTGTAAATAATAGGTACTCAAAAAATGATTTTTAGAATGAACGCACTAATTTTGTTTTGCACCAAGCAGAATTAAATAAGAATCCACCAGCTGAAATTTGAAAATGTTGATGTTAATGGCTCACCTGTTTGGGGGAAGGGATGAATTTTTGTTGAAGACTTAGTGACTTTCACTTCCGTCAGACATGTGGTACCCTCTTTACTGTGATCACTTATTACAAGGAGAGATTCAGGTATTTTTGTACATTTGGATTACTATGTCTGGAATTTAATATTGCTCTGCCCTTTGATATTTATTTCAGGGACAGTAGAAATGTAACCATACTCATTCTGTGTTCAATCTAATCACATAGCAGAAATATTAGACCCAATACACACTGGTCTTTTAAGCTTTAGATAACTATTTTTTTTAAATGTGATGCTGTATTTTTCAAATATACTAATATGTAATAATTAATTAATATTTTCATCTTCTTAACATGCTAACATTCTTCTTAACATGTAGTTAGTCTCTAAATATTGAGGATGATGCTTATGTTAGGCCAAAGGCTTTTATATAAAATTTTTCTATAATATTTTATTGTAATTATCTATATAGTAAAAGCATAATATGCCAATTAGATTAGATGTCTTTCCAGATGAAGAGGGGCTGTGAGGGAAGCCCCGGTCCTGGGTGCCAGAGGGAAGTCAGTGCCGACAGCCGGGAGAAAAGAAGGCCTACTCTTGCATGAATTTCATGCATTGGGCCTCTAGTATGTATAGATAAAGTAGGGTACTGCTTTCTTCAACCTCCATCAAAGTAAAATTGGAATTTCATTGTGAAGTAAAGATGTAAAGACATCTTCTATAATAATAGACGTGTAATATGCTAATTAGACCAGACAGCCAAACAAGCTTCTGGACATCTTTCCAGACAACCTTCCGGACGAAGCTGGGGCTGAAAGGGAAGCCTGGGTCCTGGCTGGAGGGAAGCTGGGGTCCCAGGTGCCAGAGGGAAGCCAATGCTGGCAGCTGGAGGAAGGAAGGCCTACTCTTGCACGAATTTCATGCATAGGGCCTCTAGTTCATTAATGAAACACCTTATATATGATGCATTTTGTAATCTTTCCAACCCATCTACTTATGTGACAATGCTTTTGAGATACATTAGCTAATGTTATTATCACCATTGTGTGCATTAAAAACACTTAGACACAAAGAGATTATTTAAGAAGACACAGTTACCCAACCTGTGTGGCTCAGTGGTTGAACTTCGACCCATGAATCAAGAGATGACAGTTTGATTCCCGGTCAGGGCACATGCCTGGGTTTTGGACTCAATTCCCCTTGGGAGTTGTGCAGGAGGCAACTGATCAGTAATTGTTATTAATGATGCTTCTATCTCTCTCTCCCTTTCCCTTCCTCTCTGAAGTCAATAAAAATATATTTTCTTTTTTAAAAAGACACAGCAAGTTGTCAGATGTGCAACAAGAACAGGTCTCCTTTCCTCAATTGGAGGTTACTTACCAAAGATCCTAACTAAATAAACCTCATTCCACCAATAATTAATGAATGGACTGGATGACCCTTAAGCTTACATAATCAGAACCATAATATTCTGTGAATCAGAATCATAATATTCCAGCAAGGCCAATCATAGTATAGTTTTAGTTATGTTATTTTTCTGAATTTCAGTTTTCTCATTCATAATTTGGGGATAATAATAGCACCAACTTTCCAGAGTTGTTATAAAGTTTAGCAAACTAAGACATAGTAAGCACTCAATAAATGTTAAATGCTAAAATTAATGTTGCTGCTATTGTCATTATTATTATACTAAGGCCCCGGTGCACAGAAATTTGTGCACTCAGGAGGTCCCTCAGCCTGGCCTGTGCCCTGTCGCAGTCTGGGACCCCTTGGGAGATGTCCACCTGCTGGCATGCCTGGTCAGCCTGGGAGAGGAGCTGATGGCTATTTGCAGGCTGGCCAAGCCCCCCAGTATGGACCCTCACCCCATTGGGATGTGGCCAGCCTGGGTGAGGAGTTGAGGGCTGTTTTCAGGCTGCCCACAGTCCCTTCAGGGTTGGAGTCCCTACTGGGGTGGCTGGGCAGCTTGGGTGAGGGGCTGAGGGGCATTTTCAGGCTGCCCACACTCCCTTTAGGGTTTGAGTCCCTACTGGGGTACCTGGGTAGCCTGGGTGAGAAGCTGGAGGCCGTTTTCAGGCTGCCCATAGTCCCTTCAGGGTTCAAGTCCCTACTGGGGTGCCTGGGCAGCCTGGGTGAGGGGCTGAGGGCTATTTTCAGGCTGTCCACAGCTCCCATTGACCCAACATCATAGCAAGGCTGGCTGGAAGCAGGTTTCTGGGGTTTATTTATCTTGTACAATTGATACACTGTTGCTTTAAGCCCAGGCTTAGGCAGGTAATGAAGCCTCCTGTTGGCTTCAGCTCCGTGGCTTCTATAATTGCAACAATGTTGCTTGAGCAGAGAGAGGCCCAGTTGGCCTAGGCAGGCAGTTTCCTCCCATCGCTGGTGCAATGGAAGCCTCCTGTTTGGTTCAACACCATGGCTTCTATAATTGCAACAATGTTGCTTGAGCAGAGAGAGGCCCAGCCAGCCTAGGCAGACAGTTTACTCCTGGTGCAGCGGAAGCCCCCTGTTTACTCTAGATCCGAGACTGCCGGCCTCCATCTTGGCTGGGTTAATTTGCATACAGCCGTTCTGATTGGCTGGTGGGCCAGCTTAGGTGTCTTGGAGAAATGGTCAATTTCAATATTACTCTTTTATTAGATTAGATTCTAGGGTATATTTGTACTTTTAGAACTATGGTCTAAGGATATTAAGGATAAACTAGTTAAATGTCTTTCCTACAGAAATTTTATATAAACCAGGATCATTCATGTTCTGGAAGACAGAGCATTTAGATGCTCTAAAACTGGAATTGAACCATGTATGTAAAGATCCAGTCTCCTCACTTAATAAAGGTAAATTATCCAGTGGAAATGATTCACCAAAGATTTATTAAAACTTTCCTATAGGAGAGGAGAAACAAGATGGCAGCATAGGGTAGACACTGTAAATGCAGCCGTGAACAACTATTTCAGAAAAACCTCAAAAAGAACACACGGACACCACTCGCACCCACAGGAAGGCTGGCTGAGTGAAAATCCTACAACTAGAGAAGAGTCTGAGACTCAGAGGAGCAGCGGAAGCAAAGTACAGAGGTACGGAGGCGCGCGCACGGGGCTCGGGGAAGGGCTGGCGCCGGAGGACGCGGTTCTTTTCCAAAACGGAGAGAGCCACAAGTCCCCAGCGGCTCTGAACTCCAGTTCCAAGCGAGTTTCTAAGGACCTAGACACCCAGAGAAGGGGGACTGACTGGCACCAGGAGGAAATTCAAAGCGGGTTTCTCTCAGCGTTGCTTGCAGCAATTACCGTGGGACACAGAGACCTGGTGTCCCTCAGCGCAGCGCTGAAAAGCGCCATAGCTATATGCTCCGCCCTGCCCTGCAAACTCTCCGAGGCCCCGCCCCTCCCAAGCTGCGTCAGAGGCTTTTGCAGATAAAAGACTGAGTAGCCTAAGGCACAGGCTTAATCAACGCCTCCTTAAAGATACAGGAGCCAGCCCCAACCCAGTGGCCAGAGTGGGACTAACCTAAACAAAACAGATCCACAAGGAACACACTCGGGGCAGATGCAGTGAGCATAAAAGCTCCA
>PVJC01031783.1:0-20360 GCA_004026665.1 Murina feae | reverse complement strand
GGCCGGGGTCCTGCTTGGCAGCTCCCCAGACCCCTTGGCGGCACCGGGAAGTGGGAAAGGAAGGCAGCAGGGGACGGGTGAGTGGGAAAGAGTTGGCGGCCTGCTTGGCAGCTTCCCAGGTCCCTTCCGAGGATCAGGGAGCAGGAAAAGGCTGGCCTGACCATGAGGCAGGGTTTTCCCTGCTTTCTGGTGGCTGGAGCAAGATGGGCAGTAGGCAAGCTTGGGAGGCAGGCCGCACCCAGCCCTGGTCACAGCTCAAAAAAGAGAACAACATGCAGGGGAGGGCAAGAGTCTGAGAGATCAACATAGAGGGGGTGCCTGCTCCAAGCCTCCATGGTGCGCCTAGGGGCAGGCCCCTGGCAGGTAGACACACACAGGAGGACTGCTCCGAGCCTCAGATGCGGCTAGGGGGGTCCCCAGTGGCGACACACACACATACACACACACACACACAAAAGGCGCCTGGCAGACTGGGGCCATCATAGGACATCCACTGAGGGGTCCCAGACTGTGAGAGGGCACAGGCCGGGCTGAGGGACTCCCTCCACCTCGAGTGCACAAATTTTTGTGCACCGGGCCCCTAGTAATATATAATAATAATTATTATTATCATTACTGATTTCAGAGAGGAAGGGAGATGAAGATAGAAACATCAATGATGAGAGAGAATAATTGATCGGCTGCCTCCTGCACTCCCCACACTGGGGGTTGAGCCCGTAATCTAGGCATGTGTCCTGACTGGGAATTGAACCATGACCTCCTGGTTCATAGGTTGACGCTCAACCACTGAGCAACACCAGCCAGGTGACCCTCTAAACAGAATTTTAAGTTCACCATGGGACCCAGTATTGCTAAGAAAGGCCAGTGCTTCACAGAACGCTCTAGAGCTGTCATCTGTGTAACTGAAACTATGTGGTCCCTTCTCAGTGGGGTTATTGAGGGTGTGCGTGTGCAGGGGCAGCATAGAGGCGGCGGTGCGAGTGTTCCTAGAGCCGTAAAAAGAGTGATTGAGATGTTTAAAAAGATATGTCTTTTCCGTATTTAAAACCAATTCTGAAAACAGTCCCTGGACATAGCGGACCCTTTCCCTCTGCTTTGTGTGAGGCTGGAGCTGACAAATCACCCCTCCATCTGCGACCACAGGGGTGGGAACCCCAGCAGAGAGGCCGGGGAAGGCATGGTGGGCGGAGCCCTGGCAATCTCAAGGGACACCAGTTACATTTCACATTCGGTTTAAAATAGAAAAAATGCACCTAAATGGAGAAGCTGGGGGAGTGGGGAAGGAGAGAGGGGAGGTTGCCAACATGCAGTGTGTGCTTTGTGGCAAAAGTGCTCTCTCTACAACCAAGTGTAAAAATAAATTGAACAAAGCAAGTGCAGAGTGCAGGAGCTGCGGCTGTAAACCCATGGACAGCGTAGGGAGCAGCGTGAAAGAGCTTTCTGTACCAAACCAAGTTTGTGGGCCAGGACAGCTGGTGCTTCCTCTTCAGCCAGAACGAGGGGTGATGGTAACACCCTGAGCTGGCCAGGGGACTATTTGGCTCAAGTGGAGGTCTTTGCCAACTTCATACCATAAGATGCCAGAAATGCTCTTCCTGTGTGTAAGAAGCCACTAAGGGACCAGGAAGGAAGCCAGGCAGGAGTTAGAGACCTGGGATTTTCTCCCATGTCTGCCCTTGTGGTCACTGGGACCTCTGATAGTCACAGATCCCTGAGCCTAATACAGTCCAGGGCCTGCTGGCTTCCAGGCATGGCATGGTATACAGTGGTGGAGCAGGTATAAGTGTGGAACATAAGCGAGTAAAGCACACACAAAAATAGATATAATTTGGGTTTTGAGGGATGTAGAGGAGTCTACCAGGCAGCGATAGATGGACTTATGGGGTAGAAAGCCATGGTGTGTGCTCAGAGCAATGAGTTTCCATGAGGAGGGGTGTGAGGGGAAAAGAAGTTGAAAGAATGCTAAGGGATATGGGCTTCATTCCAGAAATTTCCACACAGTGGCTTTCGGAGTGAGTTGTACCCATCTGCTCCACCTCTCTGCTCCCAAAGTGCTTAGTCACCACCCTGTTTCACCCCCTCTCCCACAACTGCACAGCACCGAAGGGTAGTGTATAAAAAACATCATGAGTGGCACGTCCATCTAGCCAACTGGACGGTGAAGTCTTTGAGGTTGGGGATTGTGCCTTTTTCTCTCTGCTCAGCACAGGGTGGGTCGAACTGGATACCTTGCAGAGAACAAAGCTCAGCATGCACTTTTGGGGTTCTCCCACC
Source organism: Murina feae (assembly GCA_004026665.1). Lineage (NCBI taxonomy): Eukaryota > Metazoa > Chordata > Mammalia > Chiroptera > Vespertilionidae > Murina > Murina feae. Next base: position 18,086 of record PVJC01031783.1, on the reverse strand, counting down.
CCACTGTGACATCTTCATCAGTGGGTAAACCAACAGTATGCTGACTGGATGTCCCGCAGGGCAGGAGGTTCCAGAGATGGCAGAGTCTCTGCCCTCAAGAGGCTTATAATTGTAAATTATAAAAACAGTGTTGTTCAGCCACTCAACTCCTGGGAATTTATAAGCCCTTCCCAGACATTACCTCATTTTGTCTTTCCAGGGAAAGTGAGGAGATCAGATTAAGACAGATGTGAGGGACTACAGAGCTAGGACAGACCAAATTCAGTGCTAAACTGTGTCCTGAGGAACACCAGAGGCCTTGCGATTCAGAGGAGAGGCAGCCGGTAAACTGGGGGACTCAAGAAAGGCTTGACAGAGGAAATGGCCTTCAACTGGAGGCCTTGAAGGTGGAGTCGGTGATGATGGTGACAGTCACAACCCGGCGAGATGTCACTATGTACCAGGTCCTGTGCTAGAGGTCCCACATGCAGCTTCTCACCTAATTTTCTCAATATCACCAGGAAGTGGGTACGATTCCTATCTCACCATTATGGGCGGGGAATTGGCATCTCCTAGAGGCCGAGGGAACTGTGGGGAGAGGACCAAGTTGGGAAGCCCAGGCTACATGAGTGTCAGGTGTGCAATACTGGTGCCATGAACAAAGGTGGTAGGACTGGAGGTGGAGAGAAGTGGTAAGACAGGCCTGGGATGGAGATATGCAGATGGATTAGTAGGGAGTACAGGAGAGAGCCACCCTTCCCAGTAGCAGGGTCCCCACAGAGAGGAAAGGAGGGGACAAGTTACCTTTCCTTTGTCAAAGTAGCCTATGATGATCTCATACAGTGTCTCCTTCAGCTGGCGGTGGGTCTGGGGGTGCTGCTGGCCTGTCTGCATGACCTGCGAGGCACACTGTTCATCTGACCACTGTGGAGAGAGGACATGCGGGGTTACCAGGGGCTGAGGGGCCACCGAGGGCGGGTGTCTCCCCCACGGATGAGGAGCTTCCTCCCTGCCACCCTGGGTGTCAGCAGCCAGTCGGAGAGATACTGGGTGACAGGCTCCACTTGGGAAGCACCTCCTGATATTTGCCGAGTCACGCTTTGACTCTCTACTGGCTCATATATATGGTGAGTAGGGACTTTCTCTGAACCCCTAGGAGACAGGGTCCCAGTTCTTCAAAAGCCAGAGGAAATCCATCAGACTTTGTCCAGCTCTAGCAGCACTTTCAATAGCAGGAAAATGGCTCAAGTGGAGGTCTGGGTGTGCTAATGATTTATAGTTGATGTCTGGATGTTACAGAAAACAGTTGGACGTTATATAAAACCATAAGACATATGTCAAGGGGTTACTGTTGCTGCTATAAATGTGAAGGTCACAGAGACCTTATGTGCCCAGGAGAAACAGTGCAGAAAGGTAACCTGCCAGATCAAGAGGTTTTGGACTCAGAGCAACACAAACTTCATTTGGCTAATTCTTTTTGCTTTTTTCTTTTTAACTCTCCCGCTTGCTGTGAAGTGGATGCCTGCACAAATCCACTTCATGGGAAGGGCAGTACCTTGAGAAGCCAAGTGTGGAGAAGGAGCGTGTAGGCAGCCTCTGTGTAGTTGTCACAGTCCAGGTGAAGATCGCGAAGCTTGTACAGGTACCTGTTTGGGGAAACAAGCTGAGTTACCAGGTGATAAGGAGGCAGGTGGTAGGGCCAGGTAGAAGCCAGACAGAGCAACTGAGTACCTCTGGGGAGTTCTCCCTCCCTAATAGCCAGAACCCCTGCTTAGTCATGATGACAGCACTTGGCATCTGTGGGGCACTTGGTGTGTGGCAGGTACTATGCTAAGTCTTTTAAATGCCTCAGATCATTTAATCCTCATGATGACCCTGTAAAATGGGTCTGTTGGGAATATTTATTTTCAGACAAGAAAACTATGGCCTGGAAAAGTCAGGCATGCTTCCAGACAGTACCATTCAACTTCACACTGAAGACTCCAGCCAATGCAATATGACAAGGGAAATCAGAGAAGGAGAACTGAGTAGCTTGTCAAAAGTCACGTGCTAATAAATAGAAGAGTTGAAATGTGACCCCAGGGTAACTGCCCTTAGAGCCCATGCTCTGGTCATTGTCTTATTCCAGAGCATGAACAGGCCACAGCCTTGCAAAGGGGCAGACACTACCTGCTCTTCTCTGGGATAAAGAAAGCACATTTAAGGAAGGAAGTGGACCAGGGGCTAGAGATCGGATATTCACTTCCAGACCTGGAGCTGTCAGCAGGGAGAATCTACTATTCAACAATAATCACATCCCCTCCACCCACCCAGCCGTTTCCAATGTGACGCTTCAATTCTGATCCCTGGGATCACTGTATGGATGAGTGGTGCTGAGGACAGGACAGGAACAAAGGGAGGGAGCTCTCATCAATTCTTAATTTGACACATGATACAAGGGGCAGGGAGTTAATTTTCGGTGCCTTCCTTTGCTCACTGGTAAGATGGCAACACTCACAGAACCCATGTATGGGCATATAAAGAGCCAAGGAGACCATGTCGGAAGGCTCAGAAAGTGAAGGCTAGTGTTGCAGCTGATAAATGCAAGTTTGCACTGGAAGTGATTAGCCCGGAGCCAACACTGAGCTATAATGGTTCTTATCTATTTTCATTGTGAATTCGGTTCTTCTACAAAGAAGAACCTGCCACTGTTGGAAATGGATTCAGCCGGATCACCATTGCTCTGGCGACTTGCATGTCATCAGGAGCAGGCAATGCTTAGTGGGTGAGTGAAGGGGCAATGCCATGATGCAAGGCCCGGTCCCTTCCTCTGAGAGGGAAGGTGGTGTCTGCCAAGATTCTGCCTTGACTGCCTCACCACAGGGAACAAAGTGCTTCTGAAGCAGCTGCACTCAAAGCAGAGCTCAGTGCTCAGGCGCAGGCTCCTGTTAGAAGAAACCTATCTGCACAGGATGTCACCAAAGGAGAAGCTGGCGACGTGAAACATGGCCCACGAGCCAGGGGCAGGCTGCCTGACCTCAGGGTAGGGACTGGGCAAAGATTTTGAGGAGAAAAAGTCAGCTAGTGGGTTTTGATAACTAATGAGCCAGGGCATCCTAGTGACCTTTCTCTCATTTCTTGATTCAACCCGCCAAGTTGTGCTGAGCACACGGCTGTACCAGGCACTAGAGATAGTGGGGACCAAAGTAGACACTGTTCTCAGGACTTGGCATTTCTACAGTCTAGGGGAAGGGGGCAGATGTCAATCAAATCGTCAAATAAATAATTGCCAAAAGATAGCTGTGATGAATGTCATGAAGCTGGATCTACGGTCCTATGACCATCCGGGTAGGGCTTGCAGCAAGGTTTCCATAGTGTGTCAGGTGGACTGGCATCTGCAGGTAAGGGGATGAATGTGTGATCACATGATCTCATTCATTCATTTATCAAATGGTGCTTTATATATCCTATCCATTCTCCCTGCAATCCTTTCATAGGTAAGAAAACTGAGACCTGTGTTGAAGTAGACAGAGCTAGAAATAGGTAAGACCAGGTTTTGAAACCAGCTATTTCTGCCTCTACAATCATGGTCCTTCCACCCTCGACCCGTTAACTTCCTGCTGATCAATCAGAGTTATCAGTGAAATTGCATGTGGCCTGAATGTAGAGAGTGTTGAGCCTGTGGCCGCCTGTAGAAACCCCTCCATACATGGCTGAACCCCTCTATCCCAGCCTGCCTGTCCTTGGTCCTTGGATCTCTGATGGCTGCGTCCACAGCACGTGGAGAGCACAGTCAGAGGGACAGCCTTCCTGCTGCTTTCAACACCTTAATTCACCAGCGAACCCTCTCCTCTTCTTTGTCAACTGCAGGGTGTGGTGATCAACTGCAGAGCCCACAGCAACAACCCTGATGGGCCCAACCTGGGTTCAAACTCAAACACTACCGGTGCCAGCTGGGCAGTGAGTGAGAGGCCCTGGAAGCTCAATGGTGAGCAGGGACAGTGCTGTGCCCAGAGCTCCCCTACCCTGCCTCAAGAAGCCCCGCCACTGGTCTGGGCGACAGTTGTCAGGACAGGATAAGGGCCTAGTGCCGATATACCTTCTCGGTGTTTCAGGAGAAGTGGGAAATTTTGATTTTGGGGGTAAAATCTTTAGATTTAAAAAAATTGGCAATTAAAAGTGTCTTTAAATATTATGTCTGCCAAATAAAACAGACTTCTAGACTACATCCTTGTCTACAACATCTAGTTCAGGCAAATGTGGTTTTTCTTAGATGACTCTATAGACCTCAAATCTCCAAGGCTTATGGAGACCTGGGTGCCGCCGTTTATGTTTCTAAGGTGGGAAGGAGAGAAGAGAGGTTGGAGGGAGGGCACCGTGAGCCGGGCACTTCACCTGTAGCATCTCTTGTAATCCTCAGAACACAAGGTAGAACGAAGACTTCCTGCAGGGGAAATCACAGCCCAGAGGGGCTGAGGGAATTAACCAGGGTCACAGAAAAACAAGGGGAGACCCCTGGCCTCTCAGACCCCACAGCTTTGTGCTACTACAATAAGCCATGTCTAGTGATGCTAGAAATACTCTCAAGCTCAGGACAACCTATGGAATTACACTTTTTCCAAGTGATAGTTCCTGTTTCTGGAATAACGCTGAACTAAATTAGTGGGTAGACCTATCCTTAGTGCTAGCAGAGTGAGTTCAGACTTTGAGTCAGAGCCTGAAGGAGCCATGGCCAACTGTACTTTGCAGGTCCTGGTGACACAGAGATGTGTGTGAGATACAGGCCCAAGACTTTTGTCACTGTGTTGTGTATGGTAGAAAAGAGCTAGAAACACCTAAGTGTTCAACAACACGAGATTGGCTATATAAATTACGGTATATTCTGGAAAGAGAATTTTATAGTTTCATTAAAAACGATGTCGAAAGAAAAAAAATGATGTCGAACTATATCTGTTGACATGGAATTCTCATCAAGCAAAGGATACATTATGAGCAATGTGATCCCATTTTTGCAAAAAAAAAAAATGCATGCATAGAGTTCAATTTATGTATAAATAGAAAAGGGTCTGGGAATATGTATAGATTATTGGAGTTTATTTCATTTTTTGTTTTGCTTGTCTGTATTTTGTGAGTATTTTTTTTTTGTCTTGGTAATTAATATGTGTTATTTCTGCAATGAGTAAAAATAACAGGACTTTTAAAAAAAACTTTGAAGAAAAAAAATGAGATTCTGAGAAAAATTGGCAAGGGAGTTCTTTGCTCCAAGCTAATGTCCCCAAAAATCCTTCATTACATGCTCAAATAGCTGCCTTTCAAATGCCTACAAGAAAGCGCCATCCTACATCATAGCATGTTTTCCCCTTTGAAAACGGGCTGCCAATGACCTGACTACAATGCCTTAGAAACCCAGGACTTGGGCTTCGCGTGCCAGCCTCGGGCTTCACGTGCCAAATACAAGTGCAATGTCCCAGCTCTCGAGCCACAGGGTGGGTTAAGGAGACTTTGAGCCGTGGATATCACAAAGCAACATGGCAGGTCAGAGAACTCCCGGGGGGATTTGGGGGCCGATGACAGGGAAGGAAAGGAGCTGAACCTGGGGAGACAGAGGAATCCGAACACAGGGGGCCTGAGTACCAAGACGGTAAGTTTAAATTCTAGCCTGAAGGCAATAGGGAGCCATCGATGGGTATTGAGTGGGAGAGTGACACAGCAGGACTGGGTTTTAGAAAACAAAACTCTTACCTTATGTACATCTCTTCCCGATTGTTATCTTTGTAGAAGTTCTAGGTGGGAAGGAAAACAGTAGTGAGTGATTTTTTATTTTATTTTATTTTTTGCAGAGCGGCAAGGGTGGAGGGTGTAGTGATGGAGATGAGAAGGAAGATTGCCATTTACTATATGGGAGCCCCAAGATGAGAGCAAGAAATGGCCTTTTCTGAATGCATCCGACAGCCTCCTTAGAAGATTCTGCTTGGGAGTCACTCCCTGATCCTCAGACGATAGAGGGACAGAGGAAGTACCAGCTGTCATGAATCAGGGAGCTATTGGCTGCGCTGAGAGTAGGTTGCCATGGCTGAGGCTGAGGCCGAGGCCACCTAAGCTGACCAAGTCCACTCTGAGGGCAGCTTGGCTTGATCCTCACAGGTGTAGACCCTGCACCCTGGTGGGGCTGAGTTGGAATTAGAGTAACAGCAATAAGCAGAATAACAGTCATAGGAATCGTAATTGATCCCAGGGATCCTAACTCCTGACCATGCAGAACTACCAGGGGTTACAATGAGATTCCACAGCCAAAGACATTTAAACCTGTAAATACCTATTAGCTCAGGGGCCATTCAGACCGGTGGTCATCCTGGGCTCCACCCAGAGATCCTGTCCCGTGTATTTTAAAATAAGTCCTTACAGATTTTGAGCCAGAAGGTCATGATGGGATCTGTGGGCCACACCTGGAGAAAACCCGACGGACTTCAGTGCAGCCAGGGAGGGGAGGGGCGCAGAGTCAGTGGGTGGCAGAACCCTAAGAGACCTCAGCTCTCTTGACACTCCTACTACCACCCTGTCCGCCTCCCTGATACCACGCTGACACTCCAAACTAGCAGGGTCTATGTGCTTCTAGAATGGTCTGTCCAACGCTTTCTCCCAGGTGAGTCTGAAGGTCAATTTCTTCTACCAACTTCTGTGTTTTCATAGAGACAAACTGCTAAACTCCAAGAAAACCCCGCTCCACGCTCTGTATGTAACTAGGCCTGGTGGAGTGATTAGCAATGAATTCCTTTCTGCTATAATCAGGATTTTTAAACTCCCCTTAGCATTTAGCGAAATCAATTGGCAATATCGAGGCTGTTAAAAAGGGAAGTGGAGGCCACACCACAGGACTTTGGGGACAGGGCTTGAACAGTGTTCTAGACACTGGGAATGGCAGGGGCTCGTTGTGATGGATGCCACGTGGTCTGTGGCCACCTTTCCTCATTGTAACCACTTAGGGTGGGCAGGCATGGTGGGTGGGAGGCATTATGGCTGCCACTATCTGTGCCATGACCACATCACAGGACATGGGAAGAGAGAGATTTGGGAGTTTCCCATGGCAGGTCTTGTGTACAGAGGTTAAGAGCCCAGCTGTGGGATTAGCTGCCCTGATTAGCCTGTGCCTCGCACTCATTTTCTAGAAATTCTAGTTATTAGTGTTACTTCATTCTGTAAGAGAGAGGAATTACCACACAGTGAGCATTTAACCACAGGCCAGGACTGCACGGCCTGTGATGTGGGTACTATTCTTTTTTCCATGGAACAGATAAACACACAAAACCATCAGAAAGCCTCCTTGACTGTTTATTCTACTAATTATCTGAGGGAGCACGAGAACCCGTGAGCCGTGTGTCTTCAAAGCTCACCTCTTAACCACTTCCTTCGGTTGCCTTCCTTCCATGGGATGTGTTAGGTGCTAAAGGCAATACTCATTCCCATTTCAGATATAAGGAAACTGAGGCACAGAAACGAGACGTGATTGCCTTAGACACAGAGCCAGCAGATGGCAGAGCAGGAGCTCAATCCCATATCTGTCTGATTCCCAAAGCCCTAAGCGCTGCCTTCAGATGAAGAACAGTAATGAACCCCAAAGCCAAGCCTGTCTCCAGACTCTGGTCCGCCTCGGGCTGTGGGGATCACCACTCGCCCCACCTACCAGCAGGTTCACGGTGCAGCTCATGCGGTTGTCTTTGCTCTCGTCCGTCATCACACCCCGGTAGTCCAGAAGTTTCTCCAGGAGGCCTCTGACCAGGCTCACGAAGTTCGCCACGGACTTGGCAATGGTGGGGTGCTCCGCGGCACACTCCATCAGGCTGTGGGCAGAAGGGAGGGCAGTGAGCTGGGCTGGGAGGAAGGTGTGCTAGGGTGAGGGTGCGGTGGGGCAGGGTGGAGTGGAGCACAAGCCAAATAATCTAGTGAATTCAAGTGCCCCTGGTTCATTGGCTCATTTTTTCGACCACTTATTCATTACACACGTATTTGCATGTATATAGCAGTTCAATGGACCATAGTTCAGTGAATCCTCAAAATCTAAACTCATGGCATTTGAGGGTCAACTGTGATTTTTCCCCCTACCATCAAAATGGGGAAAAATAAAAATAAATTTCCAGTGTGGGCAATGTTTCAGGAAAGTTGTCACCTTTATACACCCACATTGGGAGTAAATCAGTACAACTTTTGGGGTGAGGAGTGGTAGCAATTTCCACAATATCAAAATCACAAATGTGCATATCCTTTGACCCAATAATTCTACTTTGGGGAATCTATTCTTCAGAAACGTTCTCAGAAGTATGCAAGGATCTAATCTAATAAAAGAGTAATATGCAAATTGACCATCACTCCAAGACACCCAAGCCATGCCCGCCATCCAACCCACGCCTCCCAGCCAATCAGAGCAGCTGTATGCAAATTAACCCAGCCAAGATGGAGGCCGGCAGCCACGGAGCTAGAGTAAACAGGAGGCTTCCATTGCAACTACCTGAATGACCAGTGGGCCTCTGCTCAAGCAATAATGTTTCAATTATAGAAGCCATGGAGCTGAAGCAAACAGGAGGCTTCCGTTGCCTGCCTAGGCCTCCGCTCAAGGTAACAAAGTTTCAATTACAGAAGATAAATAAATTCCAGAAACCTGATTTCAGCCAGCCTTGCTGGGACCTTGGGTCAATGGGAGCTGTGGGCAGCCTGAAAACGGCCCTCAACCCCTCACCCAGGCTGCCCAGACACCCCAGTAGGGACCCGAACCCTGAAGGGGATGTGGGAAGCCTGAAAATGGCCCTCAGCCCCTCACCCAGGCTGGCCACACCTCCATAGGGTAAGGCTTCCCACTGGGGGGCCTGGCCAGCCTGCAAACAGCCATCAGCCCCTCACCCAGGCTGGCCAGGCACACCAGCAGGTGGACATTCCCTGAGGGGTCCCAGACTGCAAGAGGGCACAGGCTAGGCTGAGGGACCCCCCCGCCCCCCGTGTGCACAAATTTTTGTGCACTGGGCCCCTAGTATATTTATAATACTGGTAAGTTATGTCAAATGGTGAAATAGTTGGAACTATTTTATATGTCCAGCAATAAGCAGATGGTTAAGTAAATTAAACCATATTCACAAACTGTAATTCCATTAAGCCATTAAAAAGTATGAGAGATTAATATGTTTTAACACAAAAAGCTCAAAAAAATATAAAAATACATAGTTGTGAAAAGTAAGATTCCAAACAATATCTGTTTTCTTATTTAACCTACTCACATAGAGCCTGCCATGTCCCGGGCATTATTCTAACTGTCGTACAAATTTTAACACATTTAACCTCCCATCACAGTCTTATGAGATGGGATGTTTGCAAACTGGAAAACTAAGTCACATAGAGGTCAACTAAGCTATGCAAGGTCACACAGGTGATCAATGCCAATAGTCTGGCTTTAACATCTGCACACTCAAGCAGCAAGCACTATGTGTGAGTGGAAATGTGCTTCTGTGTTGTGTGTCTATCTACTCTAATAAAAGAGTAATATGGAAATTAACCGTCTCACTAGGATGCCTAAGCCATGCCCACCAGCAAAGCCACGCCCACCAGCCAATCAGAGTGGCTGGATGCAAATTAACCCAGCCAAGATGGAGGCCGGTAGCCACGGAGCTAGAGTAAACAGCAGGCTTCCATTGCAACTGCCTACCTAGGCTGGCTGAGCCTCTGCTCATGGTAACAATGTTTCAATTATAGAAGCCACGGAGCTGAAACAAACAGGAGGCTTCCTTACCTGCCCAGGCCTGGGCTCAAAGCAACAGTGTTTCAATTATAGAAGATAAATAAACTCCAGAAACCTGATTCCAGCCAGCCTCGCTGGAACCTTGGGTCAATGGGAGCTGTGGGCAGCCTGAAGGCCTGAAAATGGCCCTCAGTCCCTCACCTAGGTTGACCAGGTACCCCAGTAGGGACTCAAATCCTGAAGGGACTGTGGGCAGCCTGAAAATGGCCCTCAGCCCATCACCCAGGCTTGCCACACCCCAATGGGGTGAGAGTCCACACTGGGGGGCTTGGCCAGCCTGCAAACAGCCATCAGCCCCTCACCCAGGCTGGCCAGGCATGCCAGCAGGTGAACATCCTCTGAGAGGTCACAGACTGCGAAAGGGCACAGGCCAGGCTGAGGGACCTCCCGAGTGTACATATTTTTGTGCACCGGGCCCTTAATGTGTTTATAAATCTGCAGGATGTGGGTGGGAAGGATAAATCCCAGAGTCATCAGAGTGGTTGCTTCTGACAAGGGGTTGAGGTAGGGAAATAGAGGAAGACAATGTCCACTGTTCAATTTAAATGTGCATCTATTATTTGAAAATTTAATATCTACACTAATAAAATAGTAATATGCTAATTAGACCAGACATCTTCCAGACAAAGCCACAGTGGTGGGGGCCAAGGCAGAGGTGATTAGGGGCAATCAGGCCGACAGGAGAGAGCAGTTAGAGGTGATCAGGCTGGCAGGGGAGGGCAGTTAGGGGCAATTAGGACAGCAGGGGAGGGCAGTTAGGAGGTGATCAGGATGGCAGGGGAAGGCAGTTAGGGGTGATCATGCAGGCAGGCAAGCAAAGGCAGTTAGGGGCAGTCAGGCAGGCAGGCAGGCAGGCTAGTGGTTAAGAGATAGTAGTCCCAGATTGTGAAGGATGTCTGACTGCTGGTTTAGGCCCGCAAGATTGGGCATAAATGAGCAGTCAGACATCCCCCAAGGGGTTCTGGATTGGAGAGAGTGCAGGCCAGGTTGAGGGACCCCCACACCCCTGTGCACAAATTTTGTGCACCAGGCCTCTAGTTTATTATAATATTAATATTCTACATTTTAAAAACAAAAAAATACCCACAAAAGAACATAACATTTCTTAAGTACCTGTTGGTTGCTAGGCACTATGCTAGGCATTGCTTGGGGCAGGAATGGAAGAAAGATATAAAATAAAAAAAAGAAATATAAAAATGAATCATATCTGCCCTCAGTCAGCCCACAGGCTAGGTAGAAAGAGATGGATAGATTAAAATTTTGATTAATGACTACTTACTTATTAATCACTTATTCTGGACCAGATCCTATACCAATCACTTTTTCTTAAGAAACCACCATGATAATTCTGATAAGTAAAAAATATTCCTCTTGTTTTACAACTGAGGAAACCAAAGCTCAAAAAGGTTAAATGATCTTCCCAAAAGCAATCAGGTAGTAAACGGTGACCTTGGTATTTCCCCGGGGAGAAGCATTGCGATGTGGCCTCAGGCATCCCATGTAGCCATGGACAAGCATTATCAGGGCATTTGTTTCTGCCTACTCTCCTGAGGAAGTTGAAGTCTCAGGAGCTCCTAGGAGGAGACAAGTGAGAAAGACAAGGATTTTGGGCGGTGGTGGAGGGGGTGGGGGTGGTCATCTCCTCCCAGAAGTCAAATCAGGCTGCAAGGAGGTGACGTTTCAAACTGTGGCTGCAATCAGACAAATCCATCATCTCAGTGGGAGAAGCACCTGTCTCCTGGCTCTCAAAGAGAGATGCAAATTGCCCTCTGATTTAGGCCTGTCAGGCTCTGTCACAGTGGTGCCTGACTCCTTCTGGGACGGTCATGCCCAGGCCTGCTTCCTGCCCTAAACACAATGCAGCCCAGCGTCGAGAGTGTGCTTTCTCACAGCCTTGGAGCAGGAGATGTCTCAGAGCCTGAGCACAGCCAGATCAGCGGTTCTCTGCTCTGGCCACGTGTCAGTCACCAGGGACCTTTACAAAGCTCAGCATCCACCCTGGGGGCAGAATGTCGCATTTTCAGGGGTGGAAGCCAGGCAGTGGCATTTCCCTGCTTACCTTCGCCGGGTGACTGACGTGCAGTAGCCAACATTAAGAACCACTGGCTTAGTCCCCTGTTTGCAAATTTCAATATGTGTGGGAACACCTGGGCACTGTGCTAATCGATTCTGACTCCATAGGTCTGGCTAGGGCTCGAGACTCTGCATTTCTAACAGGCTCCCAGGTGAGGCTGATACTTCTGGGACTTTGAGAAGCAAAGGTTTAGGAGAACAAAGTCTTGGCTTTCTTCATTTCTCTGTTCTTTAGGCAAGAGGTAAGAAAGCTGCTCATATGGCCTAGGACTGTGAGATGAATGGGCAGATTGGTTTGAAGTCATCCATCCATTCACCATCCATTCACCCACCATGCATCCATGCTCTAAATGTGTGCTGTTCTAGAAACTCTGGAGACACCGACCCCTGGGATATCTAGCAAAGGAAGCAGATACAGAAATAAAAACATACCATAATATATCATGGCACTACCATGTACTGAGTACTTCCTGTGTTCCAGAGGCTGTGCTAAGCCCGCTTTATTGATTCCCTTGTTTAATCCTCACAGAATCTCATTGGGTAGGCATTAGGAAAGCCCTGCATTTACAGATGAGGCCCCTGGGGCTGGGCTTGGATCCCGGCCCTGCCAAGGTTACTCAGCTGTTCATCCTCTTCGAGGCCCACAGGGGAGAAGAAGTGACAGTGAGAAAGCTGCGGAAATCTCCAGGCAGCACAGGTAATTCCTCACTCCATGGAAGGAAGGTGGTGGTATCTATGCCTGCCTTGGAGGGTTGGGGGGAACTGCACTTCAAATTGGTTGCCATTCCGCATGGAGGGCCCTCAGAAGCAGGAACCCAGCCCATGCCCTTCAGCTGCACTGACAGAGCCGACTGTCACTGCTCCTTTCAAGACCATGTGTAGAACTAGTTGGATGGGCCCCAGGCCTCAGAACACACATTTTCTTGTCCCCTTTAGCCTTCCTGGCCTCCCTACTTCTAGAAATACTAGAGGCCTGGTGCACAAAATTCATGCACTTGTGTGTGTGGGGGGGTGTCCCTCAGCCCAGGCTGCACTCTCTCTAATCTGGGACATCCTTCTCACAATCCGGGACTGCTGGCTCCCAACCACTCACCTGCCTGCCAGCCTGATCACCCCCTAACCACTCCCCTGCCAACCTGATTGACCCTCAACTGCTCCCCTGCTGGCCCAATTGCTCCCAGCTGCCCTCTCCTGCAGGCTTGGTCACCCCCCACTGCCTCCCCTGCTGGCCCAGTCACCCCTAACTGCCCTCCCCTGCAGGCCTGGTCCCCCAACTGCCCTCCCTCCCCTGCAGGCCCTGTCACTTCTAACTCCCCTCCTCTGCAGGCCCTGTCACCCCCAACTGCCCTTCCCTGCAGGCCTGGTCCCCCCCAACTACCCTCCCCTGCAAGCCTGGACCCCCCAACTGCCTCCCCTGCTGGTCCAGTCACCCCTAACTGCCCTCCCCTGCAGGACTGGTCCCCGCAACTATCCTCCCCTGCAGACCCTGTCACTCCTAACTACCCTCCCCTCCTGGCCTGATCACCCACAACTGCCCTCCCCTGCCAGCCATCTTGTGGCTGTGGGTGCCACCATCTTTGAGGGTGGGCAGCAATTAGCATTTTCCCTCCTTATTGGCTGTGGGTGCTGCCATCTTTGAAGGCGGGCAGTCAGTTAGCATATTCCCTCTTTATTAGATAGGATTCCCAAGCAGATGGAATACAGGAGAGCAGAGAACATCTCACTTCTATCTTTAATGTGGGACTGTCACTTTAAGACGATGTGGACAGGCTGGGGAAAGTGAGGATGACTAGCCTGGAGGAGAAAGACAGGTGAGCTCCTATCTTCAAATGACCCATCCCTATCCACCTGGAGATGAGTAATAGTAATAGTTAATATTTCTGGACTATCCATAAGCCAAGCATTTTTACATTTTTGTTATCTCAACAAAAACTCTAAGATCACTCTGGACCGTGAGTTTACCCCCATTGTGCAGATAGGGACACTGAGGCTGAGAGAGTGCAAAGGAAGAAGCGGGGGCTGGGCCACTGGATGTTCCATGGGGTCCTGGCTCCTCAGGGTGGCCTTGATTGGTTTTGTAAAAACCATTCACACCTCTGTCTTAGAAGAAAAATAATGAGCTGCTTCTCCTTTCCTCAGCCTCTGAGGGTTCCTTTTATAAATATTCACTCAGGAAGGATTTGAAAATCCCGCTGATCATCTGAAGACTGCCACAGGGCCCCATCCGCTCATAAAAATGGAAATTGCCAGCAGTATATGTGCTTTCACTTCTGGTCAATATTTAGATTATCCTTTTTCAAACTTTAAGAAAAACATTGACTCAGGCAAAATGTCATTCTCCCCTGCTCCTCACCCCCCCCCCCCCGAGAATTCGCCTCAATACCCACAGAGGATCAGGTGGTAGGCTACTCCTTGGACACAGCAGCTTTTGAGGTCTAGGTGTTTAGTGAGGGCTGTGCAGGGCCAGGAGGCAGTGGGGCCCGCTGGCATACTGCTCCCTGGGGCTCCATTCTGCCTGCTTGGTGGGGCCAGAAGGGTCCTTGTGGGGGTTAAGGCAAGGCCTTCAGTTTGCTTTTGTTGTTTAAGTTAAAAATACTCAAAGGAGATTGGAGAAAGCATCCAAAATTAGAGTTCTGTCAGGCACTAATACAAATCAAAGAATCTGCAATCAGGTGGGCATTTGGGATGTCTGAGCCACATTCCTAAACCAGGGGCAAAGTCTTGGAGGTGGGAGGTAGGAAGGTAGCAACTGCCAGGACAGAAACTGAAGGTGCAGTTATTGAGCTTTTTACCTGTTGTGTGCTGGGTGCTTTATAGCTATTCTGTCTTCAAAGTAACCACAGGAGGCTTATTCTCCCCATTGCACAGATGGGGGAAATAAGCCAGCGATGCTGCAGGCGGGGTCTAATGCCCTGCAGCTGCCAAGAGATGGGACCAGGGATAAAACCCAGGGTCTTTCTCCAAAGATACGCACATGCACATGGACCACAGGCACATGAGAGGATGCCCCATAGCCTCAGCCGTCGAGGAAAGGCAAATCAACACCTCACCCCTGGCAGGACTGCTGTGATCAGCCAGGCCACATGAACACGTGCTGAGGAGTTGTGGGGAAATGGGAGCCTCAGGCACCGCTGGTGGGCAAGTGGGTGGTGCAGCCACTGGGGAAGAGTCTGATGGTTCCTCAAAAGGTCACATGTCGATTCCCACACGACCCAGCAAATCCACTCCTAGGTGTCCTCCCAAGAGAATGGCAAACATGTGTCTACACAGACCATGTGCATGAGTGCTCATTCCTCATAGCCAACAAGTAGAAATGAATGAATGTCCACCAACACATGAAAGAATAAACTAAATGGGGTACAGCCAAACAGTGGCATATTATTTGGCAAAAAAAAAAGTGAATTACTGACACATGCTATAGCACAGATGAACCTTGAAAACATGCTATGTGAAAGAAGCCCATCAAAAGGACCACATATTGCGTAACTCCATTTATATGAAATGGCCAGAATAGACAGGTCTATCGAGGTAGGAAGTAGGCATATGGGAGGGAGATGATGGCTAAGGGGTAAGTGGTAAGGGTTTCTTTCAGGAGGAAACAAAAAAGTTCTAAAATTGATTGTGGTCAAGGTTGTACAGCTCTGTGAATATACTAAAAGCCACTGAATTGTACACTTTAGGTGACTTGTATGATGTGCAAATTAAAAGCTGTTAAAACAAAACAATCACTTGTCTCCAAGTCCGGTGCCCCTGGAAGTGTGCCCTGACTATGGCTGGGTCAGGCAAAGCCAGGCGTGGGTCCCAGGTTGTCCACTCACTGACTTGTCCTCGTTTCCTTGGACAAGAGACTTCCTGAGCCTCAGGGCCCCCTCGGTGAAGTAGGGACCAAAGAGCAAACTTGACTAACCGAGCCAATGCAGGCAGGGCACTGAGCCTGGCATCGGAGCACTGCATGTGTGCGGACATGATGCTCATGATCAATATCTGTCATCGATTGAGAAAGAAGACAGGAAGACATAGTGAGAATTATTCCGCAGCTAAGATCATGAGAGTGAACGTTTGGGTAGACTAGTTCCTCCTTCCCAACAGCAACTTTTCTTTCTATCTTTCCCATCTGATCACCATCAAAGCAATAGCCACGGCCAGAGAGGGATGTGAGGTTTCTCCCACCAGTGCAGTTCCCTCCATGCCCCTGAGCCTCCAGGCTGGCCTCCGGAGGAGGACAGAGCCCTGCACCCCTGAACTCACATGGACTCCAGCAGCTGCATGTACTGCTCATCCCCTCGGCCGCCTTCCACCTCGTGGTCCAGCTTAAGGATGATTTCGTTTTCAAACTGAAGAAGGCAAAGAGGAAAATCAACACTCACAACGTTAGGAGGATGGTTGTTGAAATTAGTTCATTATTTTAACCAAAGCATTAGGGAGGACCCATCACCTCCCAGGTTTAGTGCTGGAACTGAGGATGCAGAATGAAACAGGATATTACATGTGCCTTTTAGGAGTTCCCAGAGAGTGAAGAGAGAAGGTAGATGGTAAAGGGGTATAGCACGGAGAGGGAGGGAGGGAGGGAGGGAGGGAAGGGGGGAAGGAGGGAAGGAGGGAAGGAGGGAGGGAGAGAGAGAGAGAGAGAGAGAGAGAGAGAGAGAGAGAGAGAGGAAGAAAAAGGGCAAGGGAGAGAGAGAACAAAGAATCAGGGGTGGGGCCCTTCTGATTAGAGAAGTCATCTGTGCTGAGCCTGGGGCAGGATGAAATACACCGGGGACCACAGGGGTGGGCTCTGAGGTCAGGCCGCCTGGCTTTTTCTACCACTGGAGGAAAAGGAGTAGGTCTTTCCAATCCTCAGCCATAGTTTGTACCAGGGCTCAGCAAACGTTCTCTGCAAAGGCCAGAGAGTAAATATTTTAGGCTTTGCTGGTTGGTCTGCTCCAACTATTCACCTCCGTGCTGTGGCCCAAATGCAGGCTTAAATGGTCCGTAGCAGATAGGGGTGGCTGGATTCCATAAACCATGGTTTAGAAAGAGGCGGCAGGACAGATCTGCCCTGTGGGGCCACAACGCGTCATCCCCTATAAATACAATTGGGGCGCTGCCACCCGGGTGGTTAGGGGGCAGGGGAGGTGGCATGTGCAAAGCCTCGGGAGCACAGGGCCCGGTGTGCACCTGGCCGGCCTTTGTCCTCTGGCGATGGCCGCTAAGGTTATTGTTACGCCTGCTGAGCGGTCCTGGAAAGCAGCTTTGGGGAGAGAAGCAGCATTTTTTCTTGTCTGAGTTGCTCAGTGGCGGATGCTGGCACAATTCCTCGGGAGACGAACTCTCCTTTGGAGCAGAGGCGCAGATGGGGTAAATAAACACATGACTGGGGGTCACAGAAGCGCCTGCTCAGAGGGAAATTACAGGGTGTCGGGGTGCCAGGGGGTGCGGAGCCGCATGATGAGGCCGTCTGGATTTCAGACCCCAGTTCTGGGACTCATCCTGGATCCAGCCGTCAGGGCCGCTTGGGGCTCGTGGCGGCCTTGCCTCCTCCCTTTCCTGGGCCCCTGAATGAAACAGCCATGCCGGGGCTGCTCATCCCACAGCTGAACCACCAAGCGCAGCAGCTGCTGTCCACCGGGAAGATGCCCCATTAGTCAGCCTGATTGTCCTGTCTCTTTTGATAAGAGAAGAATGAAGAGAAGCAATTGGGGAACATGCTTAGAACGAGCACACCCCCGGGATGAGGAGCCCGAGGCTGACCCCGTTCGTGGAAAACAGGGGCGTGCACGTCACGGTAAGGAAATCCTTTAGGGCAGGAAAATCACTTTGCAGGCCAGCCTCTGAGGCCACGAGGCCACCAAGCACCTGTCCGGGCCTAACCCAGAAAGGCCTGGAGCTCGCCCTCTTCAGACCATGGGGCACCTGGCGTGTTTCTTTCGCATACCTGTCCCAGGCCACCTTCTGAGGCAGCTGGTGCCCATACCTTTGAGGGGACGTGTGAAGGGCACAGGGCATGAGAAAAGGCTGGAGAGTTTGACTGAGGTCGGGCAAGGAGGGCCCTGAATGCTGGCTGAGGGTTAGAGAACCAATGAGACAGCGAAGGGTCAGATGCCTTAGGAATTTTAGGAAAAACTGGTTGGAATCTGCTGCCCATTAAATATCCATTTTAAGAAAAATCATCTGGGGGCAAGACATGGTATAGAATGAGGCAGAAATTCTGGGGAGGAGAGGAGGAGCCCAGTTGGGAGTAAATGCAGGAGAGAAGGTGGGGCAGGGAGGACAGGAGGGTGAGACCTGAGGG
>PVJC01031782.1:0-20335 GCA_004026665.1 Murina feae | reverse complement strand
GACTGACAATTTTTGGGGGTTAAGGGTGTTGGGGATGCGTGAAGAGACTGGACAATAATTGTACACCTATGGATGAGGACAATGGGGGGGGCAAGGTCAGAGGTTGGGGTGGGAATTGGGAGGAGGGGAGCTATGGGGGAAAAAAGAGGAACAACTGTAATAATCTGAACAATAAAAATAAATTAAAAAAAAAAAAAGTACATGGCAAAAGACATCATAAACAAAATTAAAAGAGAACCATAAGCTGAGAAAAAACTTTAGATCACATATGGAGATTTGCGGGAGAGTTTTGAGTGATATTAACCATATTTTAGGTAAAGTGTTCACGTCCTTCAAGGATCTCCCACAAATTGATACCAAAAATAAAATTCAAGAAACTGAAAGGGCTAACCAAACCAGTAAAAATTATCTAATAAACACTGTAGAGAGGATATTCAACTTGAGGAGTAGTGAGAGAAGTGCAAACTGAAGCAACCATAATAAACTACTTTTCATCTATCAGATTGCCAAAAATTAGAGTAATGATAGCCAATAAGAGAAGATGCACTAATTTCTTCTAGTAGAACTATAAATTACTATAACATTTAAAAAAAGTAGTTTTATAACTAAAAATAGATAGTATAGGTATCTTTTTTTACACAGGAGTTCCATTTTTGTAAATCTATTCCATTAAAATAAAAACTTCAACATCTAAGGAGTTTATGGGTATATTATTAGTAGAAGCAAAAAATCTGAAAGCAACCCGAAATTGATTTCAATCCAAAAATTATTAAATTGTATTACATCCATAATATGCTATATTATTCAGCTATTAATAAGAAAAAATCTGCCCAGTCAGTGTGGCTCAGTGGTTGAGTGTTGACCTATGAACCAATAAGTCATGGTTTGATTCTCGGTCAGAGCGCATGCCTGGGTTTTGGGTTTGATCCCTAGTAGGGGGAATGCAGGAGGCAGCCTATTGATTCTCTTTCATCATTGATGTTTCTGTCTGCTGCGACCTGCACAGCTAGGGTTCAAGATCTGAAGCAGGGGCCGATGCAAAAATAAAAATACTATACAAGAAGTATGAATTTAGAAGGCATGGGGGGCCAGGTGGAGACCTCTCTCTTGGAGAGGCACACTGAAACCTGGCCTTATCTGCTTTTTATTCCATTTTTAGAATCACATCTTGCCTTCAGTAAAGCACAGCAAACAGGTAGCAGACAGACTGTCTCTAAGGTCAATAAAGATCAGTAAAGATCAGTAAGGTCCAGTAAACATTTACTTTGAGGCTATTAGGTAAGGAAATTGCTTCAAGCCTCCACTATCTCAACAGAACAATGGTGCTTAGTGTTAACCCTGCTAATGCCCAAGGTCCATCAGCCTTCCGCGTTCTTTGGTGCACTCTCATGATAGTATTGGCAGTGGGTGGCTTCCCGAATCTCTCTCTCTCCCTCTCCCTTCCTCTCTGAAATCAATAAAAATATATTTTTTTACAAAAAGAAAAAAAATATGACCTATGTTTATTGATCTGGAGTTCTCTCTCTCTCTCTCTTTCTCTCTCTCTCTCTCTCTCTATATATATATATATGATAAAAGTAAATTCAAATTACTATGGAGAAGAAGATTCCTTTGGTGTACAAATAGCCAAGAAACATTTCACATGTGTACTGTTTTTTCAGTATGTTTGTATGACGAAGGTATGGGAGCCTGTGTACAGGGAATAGAGAGGGTGGATCATTAGAAAAGAATTTTCAAAGTATTTGTTTCGTACTACTGATGTGAATTGTTTCTCCTCTCATTATTTTTCAGGAGAAAAGAGAAAAAGAAACTTGCCCCTTGATAGGTAAACATTTCCCACCACCAAGGCCTAACGAGCGAGCCGACCTGAGTTTCACAGCCCACTTGTAACCCATGAAGCCTTTTAAGGAGCCCTTCGTTTCCCAGGGGTCTGACGCACTGATGCCCCTGCTGCTCTGGAAAGCAAATCAATACCTGTCTGCCCACCTTGGTGGTTGCTTTGTTGATGGTGTTGTAGACATAGTATTTTGCTGGTCAGGAAAAAATTAACTCATCATTACTTCCTAAGAGTAATGAGGAGTCAATTACAGTTTCAGGAATAAAACTCTTGATCTTCAGTCTGGTTTTTGGCCCGAGTTATAGTTTGTTTCCAAATTCTGCTTTTAATTACAGTGTATGTTCTTGCAGGTGAAACAAGCCATTGAAGGAACCCTGAGTCATAAAAACACAATGGATCTTTTTCTCTTGCTATTGTAGTGAAGGCGGGGAGTGTGGAACTTCACAGGTGCACTCCTTGGGTCTGTAGTCCAGGAAGCTGGCTCCTTCAGTATCTTTGCTGCTGGAATGACTCAGGATAATGTTTTGAAAAAAAGATAAACTAGATGCACAGTTAGGTGGAACTTAGGTGTCAGAAATAATTTACTGTTGGCATTCTTTGTTAATTACCAATCTTCGAGAACTATTTGTCCATCCTTAGTTTTGAAAACTTGATGGGATGCACCGAGTAGTATGGTTATTGTTGAATAAGACACAAAATTCTCTTCTTACTACAAAAATGCACAGTCTTATCATTACATACTCTAGAAGCCTTACACAGAAATTGGGGTTTAATCCTTTATAAGTACATGGAAACATTCCAGTAGAAAATGGAAACATATCCCTGATAAAAACAGCAGGGAATATGTCAGTGCTTTCTAATAGAAAATTGTTTTAAATAAATAAAAATGGGCTTTCACAAGTGTAAACAGTGTACATGTTCTGTTAAAATCAATGGCTTGCATTTTTTTCCATGTTCATTGACAGTCTAATAGCAGTTTAAGTTAGCTTCCTGCCTATGAGACAAAGAAGAGTCATTTTATTCCAAACTATGTATTTTCAGACTTCTCTTTTTGTCATAAATCATTAATATTAATGTTGACAAAATAAAGGCAGGACTAGGAATGAAATACATTAAAATGCTATGTTGCAAACATGATGTGGAATGCTTAAATAGATGAAATAAAGCTTCTCTTTTGCAAAAAGCGATTCTTCATGAAAGCTTAGTGCCAGGAAAGGATCAATGTCCTCTATTTTTAGTTCTCTCCATTTTGTTCCTCTAAGGGACAAAGATGCTACACAAGTCTAATGGAGTGAGACAGTAAACCTAGTGTAGTGATTATAAGGTTTTTTTGCACCTCTCCTGGGCAATTATATTCAAGTGCCCAAATAAAGTTGGCTCATTTTCATATGTTTGGAAGAGCAGATGACCTTTTATATCTATCAGCTGGCTATTCTGAGTAATAGAGACTCCAGACATAGTGACATTTTCAAAGACAGAAGACAATGAAGAAGGGAGTGTGGCTATTTTGCTTCTCAGTAGGAGAAACAACACAACTAGGTTTTTCAGGGATAACCTAATTTATTACGGGTTCACTAGCAACCTTGTTCCTTTAGAAAAATAGATGATGACAGAGTTAGGATTAAATACATTCTTTTAAAGTTTTAGTTTAAATTCACCAGCCTGGGGTTCTTGTCTCAATGAGAATCTATGATCAATCACCTTCATTCTTCTTGTTTTGGGACTGAGATTTTACTCTTAAATTTAGTTAAAAAGTAGCAATATTGATGTTAGCAGAGGGATTTGAAAATTACTTTGGAGTTTTGGGATTTTATTTAAATGGAAAATAATAGGATCCAAGACTTCAAGATCTAAGTGAAACTGAACTTTTATGAGGCATGCAAGTTCATTATATTTGAAATTTTTTCCTCTTGAATTTCCTGAAAATCAAGGCACCAACGTTAGGGTTGTCAAAGTAGAAGAGACAATAGGTGATTCTCTTGTTGAAACTGTTTTTATAGCTGGAGGCAGAGAGAAATGTGGCTTTCCCATTGCCACAAATATTTTTAGTGGCTTTCCCATTGCCACAAATATTTTTAGTCACTTTCTCATTGCCACAAATATTTTTAGTGCAATAGACAAGATAGCATATAGTCCCTTTGAATCTGGAACTTGCCTTGGCTGTGGGGAAGCAGTCCACAACCAAAGATCGGTCCTTGCAGGAATATGAAGGCTCTGTTTTTTACCAACACAGGACAAACCCGAAGAGGCATTCAAGCTCCAAAGCTTCTTATGGGATTAGCTGAAGCCTTTGTTGAAATTGCTACAAAGTACATCTTTCTCTGCCCCATCCTGCTTTCTTAACTCTCCTGCAAGCACCGATCCTGACAGCGCATCTCAATAAACCCCCTCACGCAAATCTCCATCTCAGATGTTCCTTCTGAGGACCTGACCTGTGGTATCTTCTGTTGAATAGCTTCATGCTACATATAGAAAGGATCAATGTATATTTTTCACAAACGGGTCTTGAGTTGAGCCTAAATTAGCATCAGCATCTAAAATAATGTGAAGTTCCTATTTGTTAATTTAATACATTGTAGAAATACTAGCTGTACCCAGCCATGCGTTGCTGTGGCTCAGTCTGGTTAAATTGAAATGAAAGAAAAGAGAAAGCACACATTTCTAATATGTTTAATTGCACAATGGCTGTGGGTATACAATGTGTCCTCCTGGGCAACTGTCCCTGGCACGCCGCCTCCCCCACCCTGCCCAACTGGTCTGGCCTTGCACACGTGTGCCTCTGCAGCCTAGGGCCCCCAGCGCCGACCTGCACCCCCACTCCCCACTGGTGGCCTGTGCCCTGAGCCCCAGCCCAGTCCCGGCCTGAGGCCCAGCCCCGCGCTGGTTGATATTTTGCAACATGATAATTGACATGCCAATTTTCAATTGCAGTACATGCAGTGGCATCCCTGGCAGATCAAGTGAATTCCTAAATTCTGTTGGATAATTAACCATTTCATCTGCTTCCTTCCACAACAGGGTTGACTGACTTGTATGTGACTGCCTGGCTTTGAATGCTAGACTGAATAATATTGTTAAGTTCGCAGTGTGTATTGCTTTTACATCCAACAGATGACACTGTTTTTCAAAAAAAGCATGTTTTTTACCTGTTTTTTCAAAAAGAGCATCTTTTTACCTGTCACAGGGGTGACATCTATATAATGTACGTATATAAAAACATGCAAGTATTTGAATGCAATGTTGTATCAAAATTTCAAAGCAATCAGTGAAGAACTTTTGGAAATTTGAGATTTTGAACAAACAAATATTTGCATTTTTATTTATATAGGTATCACCTTTATGAGATAATCTTATATGTGACCCCGCATCACTTTCATAACTTAGTGCTGAAAAGAGAGAAATTATAGAAAGGCTACTAATTAAAAAAATAAACAAGAGCAAAGGAGAGAAAAATAGCTTGACAGCCTGTCTTTTTTTTTTAATTTAAATTCTCTATTGACAGTATTATATAAGTTTCCTTTTCCCCTCATTGACAAGCTTGTCTTAAATATAAGAATTCATTTTCCTTTTCTACTAAAAATAGAAAGAAACATTCTAATTTTTATTGCTTTTTACCTATATAAATCTTACTGCTAATGGCTTCTTGTCTGGGAACCTCAACTCTTAATAAACACTGACAATATTTTTTTCATCTCCACAAAATCTTTAAACTTTTTTTCAATTATAGTTGACATTCTATCTCTGCAACATCATTTTTTGTTTCTGTTTTAAGTTATATTTACTTAATATAAAATAAACATTTAAGAAATCTTCATTAATTTACTTTTAAAGAAAAAATCATTCAATTTTAAATATAAGTAAACCAAATAAATTTCTAAATACTGCAAAAAAATATCCATTATCTTTTCTTTGGGAAATGGCTTTCAGATCCTTCCATTTTTTAACTGGGTTGTTTATTTTTATGTTGTTGAGTTTTGTGAGTTCTTTATATATTTTGGATATTAAAGCATTATCAAACAGATGATTTGCAAATATCTTCTATTCAGTAGGTTGCCTTGTTGCTTTGTTGGTTTCCTTCACTGTGCAACAGTTTTTAGTTTGATGTAGTTCCATTTGTTTACCTTCGCTTTTGTTTCCCTTGACATTGACGATCCTGCTTATAGCCTGGCTCCTTTCATTCAGACACATCTTACAAACTCTGGGAGGATTTCATCAGCCGTGGGACTAAAATCTGTGGCAGTCACCAGGCCCCCAACCCGAGGGCAGTGAGAATCTTGGCCATGACAGTCCAGAACTGGTTCTTCTATTGGTGTTAGCTGGACTGCATCTCATCCAGACCCTGGAAGAATACTACCTCAAGCTTCTTTAGGTGGTTGGCAGACTTCATTTCTTGTGGCTGTATGACTGAGGGCCCTGGCTTTTGCTTCCTGTTGGCAAGAGGCTCTCCACAGATTCCTAAAGCCCCATTCATCTGTATTCTAACTGAATCTGTAGGGTCCAGAAAGAGATGGTTCCATGTGACCCAAACTCATATTTGCATGGCCAACACTGTAGTGTAGTGGGACTATTGGATGTATCACAATCCACCATGATATTTTTTTAATATATTTTATTGATTTTTTACATAGAGGAAGGGAGAAGGATAGAGAGTTAGAAACATCAATGAGAGAGAAACATTGATCAGCTGCCTCCTGCACACTCCCCACTGGGGATGTGCCTGCAACCAAGGTACATGCCCTTGACCGGAATCGAACCTGGGACCTTTCAGTCCGCAGGCCGATGCTTTATCCACTGAGCCAAACCGGTTAGGGCTACCATGATATTCTTGATGTTCAAGATAAAATATCACATGGGATCAATGCCAGAAAAGTGGAAAAGAGAGCAGTTTCAAAACGAAATATCTCACCCACTCTGTTCCCTGTGCAATTATGCAAATAAAATTACAACCCTGGACTGAAGATTTTGTTTTGACCAATTCCACACTGGCAGTATGCAATGAAGAATTAAAGCAATTTTCTGCATGGTTAAAGCAATAGAGTCCTTTTATCTTTAAAAGACAAATTATCATGATTATCAATACACTTGTTTCAATTACACTGATTACGCTGTTGATAGAGATCAGGTCAAAAGAATTTATTTATTTTATTCTGACTTTTCTACAATTGGACAAACACAGAAATGGTACTTTTGTGATTATAATTCACAGCATAAGATCAGGTCAGGGAGAAGCAGGAGCAATTGTTAGTAAAACGTCTGATGTGGACAGGGAGCTGGGCCTCTGCATTCACAGGTTCAACTTGTTTAATCAGATGAATTCAACAACTTGCCTTTCTCTCCCAAAGTATACTTAACATTTTATATTCAAGGTGGTCCTTCTCATTGACTTACACACCTGTTCATAACTCTTCTTTTGTAAAAGAAAAAAAGATCCCTCAAACAAACTTCCTCAAATCCTGTTTCCCTTATCATTCCTTCTCTATTGAAGTTCAATAAATGTTGTCTCTGGTGATTGTTATTATTACTGTCACTCCCAGGTATTTAAAAATATGTGTGTTTTTTTTTTTGTTTTTGTTTTTTGCTATTATGACAGGAAACTTTTTCTCATTATCAATTGAGCTATTTATCCCTGGTACATAGGGATACTATTGATACTTGTATATGTATTTTTTATTTATTTAATTAAAAAAATTGATTTTTAGAGAGAGAAGGGAGAGAGAGATAAAGAGAGAAACATTGATGCAAGAGGACAAAATCAATCGACTGCCTCCTGCACACTCACTATCGGGAACTGAGCCAGCAGCCCAGCATATGCCCTGACCGGGAATAGAGTGGACAATTTTCAGTGCATGAGATGCCTCCCAACCGATGAGCCATACAAGCCAGGGCTGTTCATGAATTTTATTTAGCTATTTATTGAACTGTCCCATTAATTTCATGAAATTTATGGTTGATTCTCTTGTTTTTCCCCCCCTTAGCTATGTGATAATATTACTTGCAAATTAATGATAATTAAGTTATTTTATTTTTACTAATTTTATTTTAAGTTTATTTTATAGATCATTCTATTAGCCAGTATTTTGAGAACAGTGTTAATTAGTAAAAAAAAAAAAAAAAAAAAAAAAGAAGAAGCATACTTTCTTATTTTATTCATAATTTTAGTGGGAATGCTTCCAGTGTTTCACCATTAAGCATGAAATTGACTTTCTGCTTTGGATAGATATTATTATGCTGATAAATTCTTCTTTTTTATTAATTCATCACATATTCTAAACATCTCACAACATTAGATGTTATTCTCTTAGGCTTTTTAGTCTTTTCTATGTCGGTTGGCTCTCTATTGTTGTACTGTGTTTTTATTTGTTTTCTTTCTTGAGTGGATTTTCCAAGGATTATATCATTTTGGTTTATAAAAGCACAAGGTCTTGAATTTGTGTAACAATACTTTTTTCTATTTTTAAATTTCTCTATTAATTTCTATATTTATCTTATTATTTCTTTTCCTCTGGTTTTCATAGTTATTTTAATATTGTATTTTCATGCTTAGTTAAATTATTTTTACTCTATTTTTTATCACCAAATCAAAACATTTAAGGTTACATTTTCTTCTGCATTTAAGTTTTGTCACACACCTTAGTTTAGATAAAATAATGTTATTATTGTCTTTATTTTCTGAATAATCTGATATTGACATTTGGATTTCTTCCTCACTCCAGTATTTATACAGAGAAATTACTTTTTTTTCCAAATCTTTATTTAAAATTTATTATTAACTTCTGACTTTATTAATTTGTGTTCAGAGAATGTGGTCAGTCAGTCCAATTTCTGCCTTTTGGGATTTACTGATTTGTTTTTATGGCTTAGAATATTATTGTTGTTGTAATTGTTTCACTTTCCAAAACAAATGTCTTTGCTGAGAACAACTGAAGTTTGATATTTTTCTAAAATTTCAGTCTTATTCATTATATTTGAGCACATCTTTTTCTCTACTTGATGTATTACAGGCTGAGAGAGTTGTATAATTATCTTTCACAATTGTGATGATTTTGAGTTCTAGTACTTGTAACAGTTTGTTTTTCAATATTTATTGTGGTTGTACTTGTATTAATAAAACATGCCTTACTACATTTAATACTTCTTGCCTTTAATACCTGAAATTAATAGTTATTTCTTTTCTTATTGGAATTTAGAGAGAGAGGAAGGGGAAGGGAGAAAGAAAGATTGATGTGAGAAAAAAACACCAATTTGGCTACCTCCTGCATACCCCATTCTGGGGATCAAGATTCCAACCTGGGTATGTGCCCTGACCAGGAATTGAACTTACAATTGTTTGTTGCAAGGAACAATGCCCAACGAACTGTCATAGCAGTGAGGGCCTGTTGTAGTTTTTGCTAGTTTTGTCCTGAGGTTTATACTCAAAATTTTTATCATAATCATTTTAAATTTGTTGTAGGTGAGTTTCTTTGAAATCAGCTTATGGTTATATTATTTTATTTTTAAGCATCGATTTAAAAAATCACAGTGTTTGATATATACTCGATATATCGTACAACTGTGGAAAACAAAAAACTAGTCACAGAAGAACACATGTTGCATGATTCCATTTATACTTAAGGTCCAGAATAGGCAAATCTACAGAGGCCAAAAGTGAATCAGGTTATTTTTATAACATAAATGAAGTCCTTTTAATAGGGGATTTTATCCCTGCCTCTGATTTTATATATAATTGATTAATCTTTTGAAATCAAAACATGATGGAGTAGGTAACTTTTAAATACATACACATACAGTTTCAGGATGACCATTTGGGGGGAACCTGCCAAATCAGGTGAATTGGATGAGATTTCCCAGATTTCACCTTCTCCTTTCCAGTTGCCCCACATCGCTGTGTGGTTTAGGGATTCTGAGACTCTGATCTGTGAAGGTAGGCTTTTCTAGCACGTATTTTTCACTTATTTAATAATGTCTAAAACCTTCAAGGTATATTGTGCCTGAGGAACTCAGCTGACATGGTGGAGAGCCCCACTGTGGAAAATACAGAGAATGTTGGTTGCACTGAAAAAGGGAAACGCATAAGCAACACTGGCAGGTGCTCCAAGTTGAAATGAAGGGTTACCTCTGGGGCATCACGGATATGGTCAGAATTCCTCTGATGGGGAGGAGGAAGCCGGAAGCAGCTAGTGATTATAGCCACTGCCATTACACCTTTCTTGGATATACTGGTAGATCTTTTACTCACAAACTCCTTGATTATGGCTTATGTGAAAATGCAAACAAAACAAAACAAAACAACAAAACACATGACTGCTTTTTCCAGCTGATGGGAACATATCTTTTGCCTTTAATTTATTTTATTATGAGAAAATTGTAATTTAGGTAATTTTGACTTTCTTATTACTTTATTTGAAATGAATGAGGCTTAAACCGAGAAGGGTGTTTTGTTATTGCTGATATACACCTGATATCTTTGTTCTGGGGCTGAGGCATGAGAGTAGGCAGCTATTTGAGAAACTGCTGTTATATTGCCAGTTGCCCACCCTCAATTCATTGTTTCCTTCTTCCAACAAAACCTGTATGCATATATGAATGCATTTTGTGACTGGCCAATCAAAGCTACCCTTCCTTATGGGTAGGTAAATCTCCGTGAGTTGGAACAATGAGAAATAGGCATTATGCATTAAGTCAGACTTTAGTTGAGAAGCGTGTCCTCTGTGCCTTTCTGTTCCTCTTCCTTCCCGTTACCTGGAAGGTGCATGTGAAAGACATGGTTCTAGCAGCCACCTGGCCTGTGAGATGACCTTGACGCTAGAAGCCATAAGTTTAAACAATAGAACTTAAAGGTGAAGGGTCCTTAGTTTCCTCTTGACCATAGAAAAGCCATTAATAGCCTTGGACCAGATATCCTTGGACTTCTTTTAATTGACAAAGATAAACTGTTACTTTATTTAATCCTAATTTCATTTTTCCCCCCATTACATGTTCTAATCTTAACTGATTAAGTAGGTCTCGCCTATGGCTGTGGCGCAGTGGGCAAGGCAAGCCAAATTCTGAGTGAGGAAAGACTTTAAAAATCCAAACATACAATAAAAGGTTTGGGTAAAAACAAAAGGCGAATCTGAGCTGAAGAGTCATGACAGGGAATAAGTGAGTCAGAGCTGATGGGTCTGGAGGGAGAGCCTAGAAGAGCTCAGAGAGTAGAAATATAGAGGGAAGTTCTAGGACTCACCTGCGAATGAGCTTGAACAGAAAGGCAAAGCATAAATCTGATCTTTTCCATCATTGAAACAAAGCTTAGAATAACTTTAATGTACTAAAGGGTGTTCAAAATTCTAGAGGCGTTCTCTACTGAATGCTATTCTGGACTGCTTAGCTACTCAGTGTGGGCCACAGCTGTGTCAGGAATACACAGTCTCTTGTATTAGAGCTGACATTTCCCTAGGGTCAGATGGGCAGGGCCCAAGGTAGAGAAAGGCTCCCAGTGGGTTGGAGAGAATAGTAATTCGCTGAAGACAAAATCAATGTGCCTGGAGGAAGGCAGTTGAAATATGAGCCATGAGGACTAAAAGTTTTATCATTTTCAAGTACTGCTCCTCCAGCTTTCAGCATTAGCAGGCAGTTTAGGTATCCAGGAAGGAGGGAGTTAGGTGTGACTCCTTCTGTAATGTCTTCAAAAATTAATAGCACACTGGACACTATAGAAAGAAATTAGTTGTCTTGAGAATCCAGAGAAGTGGAATATTTTATCCATGGATAAACTTGCTTGGGTTGCTAGAAGAAAGTGACCCTTTAGGGTGAGTTGATCTACTTGTGTTCCATGATCTCTTATTCAAAATCCTTGAATGTGTTCTGGAATTTCAAAATATCCTGGATTTTAGAAAGAATGAATATTGCATGTTATGTATTATTTCAGCAGAATATGTGTCAATAAGCTATCGTCTAATTTGATATTTATATAACAAATGAATATTAACACTTGTGGGATTAAAGAAAACACCCTACAAATTGTTTTCTATCAGTTTACTTTGCTACCAAATTATTTGTAAGGAAATCTTTTTGTTTTCAGAGTTTCCAGAATTTTGATTATGGACCATTACTATCAGGAGACTATTGATTAAGTCCACGTGAGGGGTGAAGGTCCGAGATAAAGTCTGTTTTTGGAGATCAGGATTCCATCTACTCAGAAGTTTGTATTTACCAAGAGCTACATTGGAAGGACTAATATCCCCTAATAATCTGAAGTTTGTTACACTAAGCATGAATTATGTTTACCTTTCGGCCCATACTCTTGAGTTTTTCATTTTTATTCATCCTTTTTTGGGGTTTTATTATGACTTCAAGTAACTTTAGATGCCTGAATGTTATATTTTATCCTTGCAATGCTTCTAATTATTTATCCCTGTTCTTTGTCTTGTGGAAGAAATGTTCACCTCTGTACTCCATATCATTAGTGCACTTTTCTCCAGAGTGAATTGTACTCTAATGGACACTTAACTCAAATTGCCTTTTAGTTTTCTTATGACATACTGCCATTTTCATTTCAAATATGTCTGTATTTTTATTTTTTCCTTTAATTTTCATCTCAGCGTATTCTCACCTTGTGGTTTTCAGATCTTATATGCTATTGTCAAAAGTTCTCTAGAATGTTATTTTGGTTTCCGTTGCAAATTATTTTCGGAAGACGGTCCTTCCCCTGTATCTTAGAGATAACTTTTTTTTAAAGTAAGAAACAAAAACAAAAACACAGTTCCATATTGTTGTTGTTGTTCATTTAGTTTCTACACTGGATACATGGATGTAGGTGTTCATCAAAGCCCTTTTCAGGTTTACCCCACGAAGGCAAGTTGATGTACTCATCCCAGTTCTCACTGTCAATCAGCAGCTCAGCTCTGCTCAGCTGTGATCTTCCCAGTCCCGGTGCGTATTTCTCTGACACTGTGTGGCGATCACTTGTGAAGGAACTACAGCCATTCACATACACGGTTACCAGGACTCTCCTTGTCTTGCGTTAGTTGCAAAAGTTCACTTGTGAGAAATGTAATTAGTTTAGAGCAGCAGTCATTTGTACGCCGCTCTAATTTGCCACCTGGGTTTTCTGGGAGTCATACCTCCTTGCATGTAGGAATGTGATGAGTGATATGGAGATGGGGCGCATGTGGAGGTCAGGATAGAGTAAGGTGACCAGACATCACGCTTTTGGCGGGACAGTCCCGATTTCTAACAATTTGTCTTGCGTCTTGCTGCGTTTTAAAAAAGTCCCGATTTTTGGAAAGAGACATATGTACTACTCTTTGTAATAACAATAAAAAAAAGCACCCCCCCCCCCCCAGCCCCGTCAATGGTGTCCCGCTTTACCAATGTTAAAATCTGGTCACCTTAGGGTAGAAGTAGAGTGGGGTTAAGAGAATGTGGATTGTTCAATTGCACTTTGCTGCCTTATAAATAAATCAGCACTTTTGTTTAGGGATCAATTGTCCATTTTGCTGTTTGATTATTCGATGGTCTGAATAAAGGGTAGATCATGCAGAGAAAAAAATTTTCAGTTTTTTTCTAAAATATGGATTATTTTCTAATTGTTTTATTTTTGTCTATCTCAGTGTGTCTCAAACTTTAGTAACGCAGGAGCTGTGTTTGAAGGACTGATTTCTTTTTCAAAAAATTAAATTTTGGGGGGTGACATTGGTTAATAAGATTATGTAAGTTTCAAGCATATAGTTCTATAATACATCATCAGTATATTGCATTGTGTGCTTACCACCCAAAGTCTAATCTTCTGTCACCATATATTTGACCCCCTTCACTCTCTTCAGCTTCCCACACCCTCTTCCCCTCTGATAACCACCATACTGTTGTCTATGTGTATATGTTTTATTGTTGTTCATTTGTTGCTTTTATTCCATATTTCAGTAAAATCATATGGTTCTTATCCTTTTTCATCTGACTTAGTTCACTTAGCATGATATTCTCAAGACCCATCCATGTTATTGCAAACGGAAGTATCTTATCTTTTCTTATAGCTGAAAAGTATTCCATTGTATATCTGTACCGTATCTCCTTTATCTAATTATCCTCTGGAGTCGCACCAGAAGAGTAAGGGTAAGGTGACCAGATTTTAACATTGGTAAAGTGGGACACCACTGACCGCTTGGCCGCCGAAAACCGTATATTCCCTTCTCATTCTCCCGCTGTTCCCTGGCTTGTTGTGCATTCTTTCCAAAAATCGGGACTTTTTTTAAAACGCCGCGGGACGCTGGACAAATTGCTAAAAATCGGGACTGTTCCGCCAAAAGCAGGACGTCTGGTCATCTTAAGTAAGGGACGTTTTTTATACAGCTGTTCAGTGAGGGAGGGAGTGCGAGCGGTGGGCGTTCCCGCCCAGGAGTCTTCACTGTTTCCAGGAAGGAATTTTATGTCGCCATCTGTCTGGCAGATGACCTGTTAGGAATTTCTAGGGAGGGCCCAGATATCTGCAACACTATCTGTCTCCCGTAGGCATGTAGCAGCTCCCCTGCCCCCCCCATTCAAGAAATTTATATATTCTTGAATGTTGGATTTTATCTTTTCCCTGTTGTTTAAGAAAAAATAAAAATAGAAAGAAGGCAATTACATTAAGAATTTAGATAGTAATTGTACTTTGGTTTAAAATAATGAATCAAATAATTTAATAGGATCTGCATGCATAAATAATCCAATTTATTGAACTTATTTTCTTCAACTAGATAAAGTAGTTGAGATAGTAGAAAGAGGTAATCTATCTTCTGTCTGGGTCTTAGGAGTAAATATAGTATCTCTTGCCCTAACCAGTTTGGCTCAGTGGATAGAGTGTTGGCCTGTGGACTGAAGGGTCCCAGATTCGATTCCGGTCAAGGGCATGTACCTTGGTTGCGGGCACATCCCCAGTAGGTGGTGTGCAGGAGGCAGCTGATCAATGTTTCTCTCTCATCGATGTTTCTAACTGTCTATCCATCTCTCTTCCTCTCTGTAAAAAAATCAATATATTTAAAAATATATATATAGTATCTCCTTTGTTGTAAAAATAAAATAAATCTAAAAATCATACAAAAAGTAATGATGAAGAAATGAAAATCTTTGAGAATGCAGATTGAAATGTAGATACTCATATTTTAATATAATTTTGACTTTTTAGACTCAAAATATTTTATGTGTAGAAAATAAAATGAATAAAGGAAATTGAAAAAATAAACCCTGAGGTGGGTGGATCAGTGAGAAGCTATATTTTTTATTAATGGACAGGATTGTGTGCTTGCGTGTGTGTATGTGTGTGTTATTGGCATTATATCCATCATTAGGATACTGTCAAATGTCTCTACTCGTATTGGGGAAAAAATGGAAACTCAAGTAGCCAAGCCACAATCCAGGAGGGGAAACGTGTCTGGAGCTATAAGGTTCTGCTACTCAGACATCCAGAGTGAAGTTTGCAGAATGGGTCAATTGGTGATATTTCTATTTCTCCTTTGGTCCACATACCCAATATATGGATCCCTACCCCAATTTTAAGTATCCAGGATGAGAATTCTTAATTAAATTTAACCATGTGAGTAGGCTATAGAGAACCAAAATAGTTACAAAAATACTGAATTTAGCTCACAGAAGTCATTCAGCAGCATATGGTACCAGGAGTGCAGTATTACTGAATTGTCAAAGTCTAGGATTAAATGCCTTTAGGTCCTTTCTTGTCAGTGTGATTGTCCTTCTAGCTGACTTCCAAATAATTCAAGATCGCAGTTTGATAAACACCGGAACTTGAATCTGCTTCAGTACAAATTCCTTCTAAATCCCAGCATTAGATTTATTCATTCTCCAGACAATATTTATTTAGTCCCTACTATGGCTAGTCTAGGTATAGTTTTCAAATGTTGGAGATAAGTTAGGGCATAAAACAAAGTGCTGTCCCTAGATAATACTCTTACAAGATGGAGCTTATAGTCTAGGAATAAACAAGGAGAAAAATATATAACATAAATCCAGACAATGATGAGTGTTGTGAAAGATCAACAGGATGAGAGATAGAGAATGACAGAGCAGTAGTGGTGGCTGGGTTAAGGAAGTTCTCTTTTAGGAGATTGTCTGCCAGTCTTAGTTTTTGGGAATAGTATAAAAGATTAGCTTGTCAGGATTTTCAGTAGTTATATATGAAACAACGGAGGGATTGCATTCATTTTCAGGCCTATATTTCATACCTTTTATGAGTGTCCTTAATTAATGGATGAAAAATATAAACATTGATGACGACTTGATTGTATGCTGTGACAATAACAGAGTTAATATTGAAACTCAGGGATTCTGAATTACCTTGTGCCTCTATGGAACCATGCCTTGTCTGTCCTTTTCATTCTTCTCTTTTTCATGAAGACTATTATATTAGTGTGTTTTCTTCTTGAAAGTTATACTATTTCTTCTCATGTATTTCTCTATCTTTTCCCTGGACAGTCGCAGAGTGGATGTGGTACAGTGAAATGTGCTGGACCTTCAGAGCTCACACTTTTCAATGTGCTCCCATGAGAAGCACTTGGCTAGAAAGAAAGCTTTTCGTGGGGATATGGATAGGGCAGGTGCTTTTGTCCTAATGTTAGACAACGTTTTACTTCCACTTCTACCAAAAGCTTGATCAGAGTTATGAAGTTAGTTTCAACTTTTAAGGAAATGTCTGCCTGCAACTCAAATATTTTATGAGTTTTTAGAATACTGTCACATAAAATAGATGATTCTATAAAATTTCATTTTATATAACTTACAATATGACATTTTTGAGATTCATGTTTTGAGTTGTACTGTGCAGCTTGAGCACATGGATCCAAATATAGCAGGAAGTTCATTTCTCTCTAGAACTCCCCCTTTAAATCTCAGCTTTGCTTTTCCTTCTGATTACCGACATCAGTCTTTTCTATCACCTTTTAGTTTGGTCATCACCAATTCCTCTGGTAGTTATGAATTTTCTATTTTTCAGCATGTCTAGAAAATATTTTCCATAAATGGGCAAGATCTTCTCTGTGTTTGTGTGCTCTCATAATTGTTCTTCTTCCCTTTCAGAGAAAAGAGTGAGAAATTGAGTAACAAAGTGGAATAAAAAAATTTTCCTCTACTCTTATTGTCAGAAAATCTTTTAAGGTATGATGATTAAAGGGGAATATAATACTTGTTTACAGAGATAAAATCCAAAGAGATCAGTTTTTTTAAAGTCCATTCATGGAAATGATGTATTTTATCAGGTCCTTTTGTAATGTGATTGGGAGTGGGGACAGGTAGGGAAGATCATCTGTAAGAGTTGGAAATATGAGTCAAATTTTAGAATATAAATATTTTCCTCAAAAGTCTTAGCTTACTGCTTCGGGTAATGATGGTGCAGCTTTTATCAGATTAATTATCCTGCAGTTAACAATGATAAAGTTTGAACAAAATCTGAAAATGACTATTTGAAAGCTTGTGGAGATAAAGGCAGAAACACAGACCAAATCATTATTGGAGACTTTCAATGACTCTTGATAACTGGTAGATCAATAAGACAAAAATGAATAAGAATAGAGATCTGAAAACATTACTAACTAACATGATCTAATTGGCATAGGATACCAGATCCAACAAGGGAAGAATATACATTCTTTTCAAATGCACATGGAAAGTCACTAAGATTAAACCATATGCTGGACCATAAAATAAGTCACAATAAATTTTAAAAAATGGAAATTTTACAGAGTATATTCTATGACCATAATGGATTAAGTTAGAAATAGTAGCAATAAGATATCTGAGAAATCCCCAACATTTGGAAATTAAATAACTCTTCTAAGTAAACCATTAGTCACAAGGGAAATCATAGGGAGAAAATATTTAAAATAAATGATGTAGCTAGGACAGATCTCAGAGGGAAATTTATAGCTTTAAATGCATATGTTAGAGAAGAAAAAATAAGATTCTACTTTATGAAGTTAGAAAAAGAAAAGTAAGTGAATCCCAAAGGAAGTTGAAAGAAAAAAAATGAAGATAAAACAAATTAATTAAATCAAAAGTTGGTCCTCCTAAAAGATTAGCCAAGCAGATAAACTTCTGGTAAAAACCATCAAGAGAAAAAGAAGAAAAATAACATACAAATTAATCAATACCAGAAATGTAAGAGATGAATTAGACTGCAGATATTTTATGTATCAGAAAATACTAAGAGAAGATAATAAATGATTTATTTTAGTGGAGTAGAATCTTCTGTAGCTTTCTGAGAATGATGCATAGATGTTATTTATTTTTTGAAAATTTACATATTTAAAAATGCCTTATTAATAATAGTCACCTTGCCCTAGCCATTTTGGCTCAGTGGATAGAGCATTGGTCTATCTACTGAGGACTGAAGGTCACAGGTTCATCTCCGGTCAAGGGCACATGCCAGGTTGCAGGCTCAATCCTCTGTGTGGGGCATGCAGGAGGCAGCTGATGGATGATTCTCTCTCATCATTGATGTCTCCATCTCTCCTTCTCCCTTCCTCTCTGAAATAAATAAAAATATATTTAAAAAATACTAGTCATCTTTGGTACTTTGGGTAAGTGTAGAATTATAAATTGAACATTATTTTCTTTCTTATTTAGAGGTATTGCTTCATTGACTTTTAGCTTCTAGAATTGCTATTGCAAAGTCTGGTGCTATTCTGACCCTGATTCTTTTTGTATGTGGTTTCTTGTAATTTGGAAGCTATCAGGATCTGGAAGTTATTTGAGAAGTAAAATTACAAAATGATGCTCCGTGGCTCCAAGTATAACCTTTCAATTTGAAACCTCATACTCTTCAATTCTGGGAAATTATCTTATTTCATTGATAGTTTTCTTTCTTGTTCTCTTTATAATTCCTGTTGTTCATGTCTTTCTTTTTCAAACTTTCTGGAAGAAACACACAAACCAAAACACCACTTTTGTTTCAATATTTAGAATTTTTTTCTCTTTTTAAGCTTTAAGAATGCTTTATTATTCTCTGAATTTTCTTTTTGAAATATAGCATCCTGGTTTAATATTATGACACTTCTTTCTTTTATTACCAAGATTATTCATTTTAATTGTTTTCTTCTCCTGTATTATTTCTCTTTGCTGAGTTCCTTTTTAAAAAATAAACTTATTTTTAGGTCTTTGTCTTTTATGTGGAGGGTTTCCTGAAAAGGCTAGTGACACTTGGTTTACTATTCATGTTTAAGAGTGAGGCACTATTGGGAGATGAGGACACATTTGTAATACCTTGACCAATAAAGAAAAACAAAAAAGAGTGAGGTGCTAAAGAAAATGATGGAAACGCCAAAAAGCTTGCTGGGCCTGTAGACTGCACAGGCATCTGCTCCAGGTTTTCCTGGAAAAGACATCAGATCTTCTAATATTAGGTCTCTCCTATTTAGCTGATCAAATTCTTCAATTTCTTGACTACATATATTGTAGGACTTGATAGGGAGAAGGGAGTCATTGTTAAAACTTAAAAAATAAATAAATCTCTAATTTCCTCATGAAACAGAATAGGGGAAAATGGATGGGTGGGGTGGAGGAAGGGATCTAGGAACTGACTACTCTCTGTATAGATTTTCAGCTGGGCCTTCTCACTTTCCGCTCTAAGGAGTGCCTCAAATTCCTCATGCATTCTGGGATTCTGGAACAAAACCCAACTTACTTCCGATTGGCTTCCCAACTTCAGGCACTTAGGCTTCCTTTCCTCTTCTTTGCTAAGTCAGTTACGACTGCCCATTTTACAAAATTAAAATATCTCTTTATCTGATCTTTTATTAGAGGCCCGGTGCATGAAATTCGTGCACGAGGGGCGGGGAGGCAGCCTGACCTGCACCCTCTCCAATATGGAGTTCTTGGGGACTCTCACAATACAGGACCTCTGGTTCTTAACCTCTAACCTGCCTGCCTGCCCTAACCACTCTGCCTGCCTGCCTGCCTGATCCTTCTAACTGCCCTCCCCTGCCAGCCTAGTCACCCCTATTAACTTTCTTTTTTAATCTTATCCCCTTAACACACAATTGTATTTGACGTCCTTATTGGCTTCTTCCTCTCACACAATTTTTCTCCTTAATGTAACACTTTTCCTACTGACTCATCATTTATAAACTTTTCTTTCCTCCTTATTTCCTACTTCTGTTCCATCATCATTCTTCCTATTTTTCTACTACCCTCCTTCCCTCCCCACATTCCTTCTTTCTTTTATCTTTACTCCTGCCCACCCTCCCCTTTTTCTTCCTTCCCACCTTAATTTTTTTCTTCACTTCCTCCCTCTGATCTGCTTTGCTCCCTCCCCCATTCCTTCTTTCTTCCCATTCTCCTTTTAAGCTTTACCAGCTCCCCGTTTATAACTTTTCTTCCCTCCCTCTTTTTCTCTCATCCTACCTTTGCCATACATTCTTCTCTACTTGCTGCAACTGTTTTAATATCTATCTATCTACCTGCCTAATTATCCACTACTAGGGGCCCGGTGCACAAAAATTTGTGCACTCGGGGTGGAGGGAGTCCCTCAGCCCA